>CAUYON010059128.1:0-10051 GCA_963573935.1 Arctocebus calabarensis
GCATTTTCTTGATCACTATATAAAGACATTGATACTCTACATTTAATAAGTTTCCCCAGTACCCTGCTAAGATGCACCGTAGGTGTGATCCCACCAATTGCCCTCCCTCCACCCATACTCCCCCCTCCCCTCCCCTCCTTATTGGAGGATCTATCCAGCACTGCCAAAGGAGTGTTAAAATCTCTGACTATTGTGGAGCTTTAGGAAATCAAGTTGCTCATGTCTTTTAGAGTCTGTCTTATAAATTGAGGTGCATTCTGGTTGGGTGCATAAGTATTAATAATTGAAATCTCATCATGTTGAGTGTAACCCTTAATATGAAGTGACCTTCCTTATCTTTCCTTACTTTTGTTGGTTTAAAGCCTATTGTATCTGCAAATAAAATTATAATACCTGCTTCTTTCTGCTTTCCATTTGCCTGAAATATAGATAATCATCCCTTCACTGTGAGTCTATATTTATCTTTTAAGGTAAGATGGGCTTCTTGTATTCAACAGATATCTGGTCTGAGTTTTTGTATCCAATCAGCCAGCCTGTGCCTCTTTAGAGGACAATTTAAGCCATTCACATTAATTTAGAATATTGATAAGCCTCGTAGAATTTTGGGTATTGAATTTTTCGAAAATACAATGGAAGTTTTAATCCTTTCACCACTGTGAATTTGATCTAAATTTCTGAGTGAGTTTACTTTTGTGGTGGAGGATTGAGCTGGTCATTATAGAGGATAGGTCTGAGAATATCCTGGAGAGCTGGTTTAGTTAAGGCAAATTTCTTTAACATGTGAATGTCATTAAAGTATTTAATTTCTCCATCATAAATGAAACTCAGTTTAGCTGGATACAGGATCCTGGCTTGAAAGTTATTTTGTTTTATTAGATTAAAAGTTGATGACCACCTTCTTCTACCTTAAAAGTTTTCAGCAGAGAGATCTACAGTAATTCTAATATTCTTCCCCTTGTAGGTTATGGTTTTCTTCCACCTGACTGCTTTCAGAATTTTGTCCTTCATATTAACTTGAGCGAAGTTAGTTATGATGTGCCTGAGGGATGTCTTATTTGAGTTGAGTCATGCTGGGGTTCTGAAACTGTCTGCTATCTGAATTTCAGAATCTCTTGGCATGTCTGGAAAGTTCTCCTTTATAATCTCATGAATAAGAGCCTCTGTGCCTTGTGAAGCAACTTAATTGCCTTCAGGGATTCCGATAAGGTGAACATTAGTTTTCCTCATATTATCCCAGAGCTCTCTGAGAGAATGATCCATTTTTGATCTCCACTTCTCTTCCTCTTTGAGAGTTTGGGAGCATTAAAAAGCTTTGTCTTCAATGTCAGAAATCCTTTCTTCTGCTTGCTCCATTCTGTTATAGAAGAATTCTACTGTATTTCTCAAATCTTTGAGGGCTGAAAATTCTTGTCTTAATGTGTCAAAATCTTTGGTGATTTATCTTTGAATTCATTGAATTCTTGAGAAAATTTTTGAAATGCTCCTTGAATTTCTACTTCTAACTTTTCCTCTATTGTATTGATCTTATTTGCAATCCAAATTCTGAATTCAATTGATGATATCGGAGACATTTGTTTATGAATGGGGTCTTCAGTTGTGTCTGCCATATCTTTCCTTTGGTTAGTTGATCTACTCTGGTTATTCATGTTACGAGAATTTTTCCACTTATCCTGCCCCGTGATTCTTTTACACAATTTGGCTAGATGAGCAAATAAGGTGAAGCTAGGTTCGAGGCTCCAGGAGTAGTGATTAACCATTCCTTTGCCCAAAAGTTGGGACTGATGTCTGTACCTTTTCCCCTAGAGCTTTGCCAATGACCCACATAGTGTTATGGCCTAAGAAACTGGGAATCTGCCTGATGTGGTGGGGTTAAGTGGCTCTGTCTTGGTTTTCAGCTGGTCTCTGTCCTACCCTAGTGAATCATTTACCCTGATTTGGAGTCTCAGCTGTGGAGAAATAACAGCAATTAAATCACTCTTTCCCCCCTTGGGCAATAACCAAAAAAGGAAAGTCAAACCTTCCCACAACCACACACCCAGGATACCACTTTGGATAGTCCTCAGGTGACTGGCCTAGCTCAAGGGGTCCAACTCAACTGTCCCAGTCTGCACCAGTCTCAAGTGGGAGAGTTCAAAAGGTCTCTGGCAACTAGATAGCAGGGGTCTGCTGAGAGCTCAAGTTTGACTAGCTCTAGTGCTACATGACATCAGAAGGACCCACCCAGCAAATGAATTAGTCTGGGAAGGTTGATATGCCTCCTTTCCCATCTTGCACCTCTGTCACACACAGTCATGGGTAACCCCACAGGGCTGTGACCCAGTTTTCTCCAATGAGCAGATGCTCCAGAGGTTTGTGCCTGCCTGAGTGACAGGGAGATCTATGTCTCCTCAGTCAGGCCGCTGCTCTTTGCCACTATCTGGTAGGAGAAGCTGAGGCCTGACAACCTTGGGTGCTTAATGGAACCTGGGGTGGTTCACTCAGTTCCAGCCCTACCCCTGATTGATGTTGCTGAGGGAACAGAAAAACTTCACAGAATTTCTTTCTGTCCCAGCTATATTCCCCTGCCATCAGATGCCATTTGAGTTCACAGAAACTGCCCTGGTCTGTGCCACTACCCAGAGCTGGCATGTCTATCTCAGCTGCATCTGTGTTGGGGCAGGCACGACTAGAGTTCACACTCAGCTTTTGGTTTCTGCCTCTTCCTGCCTACTTTTGTCTCCGCTATGATCCCCTGAGGGCCAGGTGCATCTTAGGCTCACTAAAGGAGTACTGGCTCAGCCCCTCCCTGGGAGTATGCCATCTCTGGGTGTGCATATTCTAGTCCCCATGACCTGCCCAGGCTGGTACTGCCTCAAACATACCCTTTACTCATGCGGCCTGAGTTTCTGTCCCAGATATGTTCTGCCAGTGGCTGCCACCAGAGAAGATGCCCGGCTTCCTCTGGTTGCCCTGAGAGATAGGGAGTGTTTCTCCAAAATCTCCTCAAGGATGTGAGCCCTATTGTTCCTGCCACTGCTGCTGTTGCTCTGTGCTGTGGAGTACCACCCCTCCATCTCCTGTATGGTTTCCTCTCACTTGACCATCTTCTCCTTCCTCATATGCCACAGAATCAGCACAGACCAGCAACTGCAAATACTCTGTCCACACCTCTTGAGAAAAAGCCCAAGAATCTGGACTCCATGGGGGACAAGCCTCTAGATCTTGGAGTGAGAGTGGAGAGGAGTGCTGGGAGTTCATAATTGCAGGTAGAGAATACGTACCATTTTATATAATTTTATGCCTGGCAGGAGAGTGCCATGGCACCCTAGTAGGGGAAGGAGGTCTGATTTTTAGAGGGTCTCTCCCATGGGAAAAAATGGGTGATGTTTGAACTCTGCTCACTTTGTTTGTAGAAAGTATACTGCGAGCCTTTCTCTTGGGGGAGGGGACTCCTGTCCACTTAGTGATGAATTTTGCTAAGGTAGCTATTGTTTGTATCTGTGGGGTCTCAGCTCACCTCAGCAGGGCTGATGTGCGTTCTTCAACCTTCTCTTTTGGCTCAGCTCCAAACCATCAGCTTACTTGCTAAACTTCTGTCCTTTAACTCTCCTTCTGCATGGAAGCCTCTGGGGAAAGCTGGCTCCAGTAGGCCATCTTGCCTCCACTCCAAAACACATTCTCCAGCATGTTTTTTTATACTATCCCTCAAACCCTGGCCACATATTTACAATTAGTCCCTTGGTAAATTCATCCCTCCTAGAGTTGTCCACATTTGAATGGCCATCTGGTTGCTAGATATCAGTTTCTCAATTGCTGCAGATTGCAAACAGAGATTACTGTCATCTAAGGAGAGCAGACTGCAGTCCCAGGCATGAATCATAATTGGTCTGAACAATTCTTGGTGATCTTAATCATTGTTGCCAATGATTGATCTAGGTTCTAGATTCCAGGGATTCTGATAAAAGTAAGAGGACATCTGCTGGGGGAATTCTCTTTTTGAATATAAAAACAGATGGCTTTATAGTAGAAAAATGTGTTCCTGTTGGTTGTCTCCATGGACACTGGGAAATCCATGATCCCCAGAGATGCAATAGCTACCTTGTAACTACAAGGTGACCAAATGAAAAAATAATTTATAAAACCTTATTTTGTCTCAAGAGTCAAGTGTAAAAAATACATATACACACATACACACACACACACAATCTCCCTAACAGCATTTCAGAGCCATTTCATAAAATTTAAAATCTTTTTTTTTTTTTTTTTTTGGATTACTCTTTGGGTAATCTCCTATTGTTATTACTCTCAGTGGCATAACTGAGAGTCATCAAAACCTATTCTGACCTGATAGAGTGAGGGTAGGGTTTGACAATACATAACATTCTCCAGCTCAGGTTGATGCAGAGTAGGGATAGGAGAATACTGGGGCTAAGATTAAGAAGGTTATATACTGATGTTTCCTCATTCCTTTATCATCAGAAATGTCAAGATAAGGTCTTTATCAGCCTGCACAATACTTTTATGCAGTATTAGAAACAACTGTCCAAGTAGCTTCTCTGGGCTTTGGATCTGGTCTTTATCATCAAGTACTCTAAGTGAGTCTTTGCTCAACTTGTCTAAAGATCCTACTCAGTGTCTCTTATTTTCTCTCCTCAGGCTCCTCCAGATTCTGACCTGATACGTATTTTCATTAATTGCCTCTGCTGATCTCTCAGACTCTTATTTGTCCATTTGGATGTGCTGGTTACCCATTACCTCTGAAAAAAATAGCCTGTCTCTAGGGACAAGATAATCAATATTTCTTGAGTACCCACTCAAACGTGGCACTGCCCTGGGGTTTCATATACAGTATTTCTAATACTAATAATCCCAAGGAAGAAACTACAAGCATTCTCATTTTATAGAAAAGGTAACTGAATCTTTTAGACATGAAGTAAGCCTGTCTTAAACCTAAGTCACTTGTTTCTAGCATGCATAAAATAAAAACATATGCTGAGCATATCTGCCTTATTCATAATCTGGACACTCTTACTTCTCCCTCATATTTTCATTATGTCTGACCTCTTTTTTGGTTCACACCTACTGTTCATCAGCTCAGACAATGAACAAACAAATCATGCACACTCCTCATTGAGCTTGACGTTGCTCTTACTTTCAGATGCCCATCCTATAGCTTTGGGGTTAACAGGGTAGCCTGAGGTTCTTTTTCTTTTTTTTTTTTTTATTTGTTGGGAATTCATTGAGGGTAAAAGAAACCAGGTTACACTGATTACATTTGTTAAGGTAAAGTCCCTCTTACAATCAGGTTTTTCCCCCAAAAGGTGTGGCACACACCAAGACCCCACCTGCCTCACTCCTTCCCTCTCTCTGCTTTGCCTTTCCCCACCCCTCCCTCATTCTTTCTCTCTCTGCTCTCCCCTTCCCTCACCCCTACCCTGTCATTAAATGTCATTAGCTGTCCTCATTTCCCATTCTTGTAGTGCTTTACTAAGAACAATGTGTTCCACTTCCATCCAGGTTAATACAAAGGTTGTAAAGTCTCCATTTTTTTTAATGGCTGAATAGTATTCCATAGTGTACATATACCACAGCTTGTTAATCTATTCCTGGATTGGTGGGCATTTAGGCTTTTTCCACATTTTGGCAATAGTAAATTGAGCTGCAATAAACAGTCTAGTGCAAGTGTCCTTATTGTAAAAGGATTTTTTTCCTTCTGGGTAAATGCCCAGTAATGGGATTGCAGGATCAAATGGGATGTCTAGCTTGAGTTCTTTGACCTTTCTCCATATTTCCTTCCAAAAAGGGTATATTAGTTTGCAGTCCCACTAGCAGTGTAAAAGTGTTCCCTTCTCTCCACATCCATGCCAGCATCTGCAGTTTTGAGATTTTGTGATGTGGGCCATTCTCATTGGGGTTAGATGGTATCTCAGGGTGGTTTTGATTTGCATTGCTCTAATACTCAGGGATGATGAGCATTTTTTCATATGTTTGTTATCCATTTGTCTGTCTTCTTTAGAGAAGTTTCTATTCATGTCTCTTGCCCATTGATATATGGGATTGTTGGCTTTTTTCATGTGGATTTATTTCAGTTCTCTATAGATCCTAGTTATCAAGCTTTTGTCTGATTCAAAATATGTAAATATCCTTTCCCATTGTGTAGGTTATGTATATGCTTTGGTTGTTGTCTCCATAGCTGTGCAGAAGCTTTTGAGTTTAATTAAGTCTCATTTGTTTATTTTTTGTTGTTGTAATTGCCATGGCAGTCTTCTTTAGGAAGTCTTTCCCCAGGCCGATATCTTCCAGTGATTTTCCTATGCTTTCTTTCAGAATTTTTATTGTTTCATGCTTTAAACTTAAGTCTTTTATGCATCCTGAATCCATTTTTGTCAGTGGAGAAAGGTCAGGTTCAGAATTTTAAATGTGGATATCCAGTTCTCCTAGCACCATTTATTGAATAGGGAGTCTTTCCCCCAAGGTATGTTCTTGATTGGTTTATCCAAGATTAGGTGGTTGTAAGATGTTAGTTTCATTTCCTGGGTTTCTATTCGATTCCAAATGTCTATGTCTCTATTTTTGCTGTCTTGACCACTATTGCTTTGCAGTACAGTCTAATATCTTCTATGATGATGCCCTCGGCTTTTTTTTTTTTTTTTTATTGCTAAGAACTGCTGTAGCTATAAGGGGGCTTTTCTGGTTCCATATAAAATGCAGAATCATTTTTTCCAAATCTTGAAAATATGATGTTGGTAGCTTAATAGGGATGGCATTAATTAGGTAGATTGCTTTGGAAAGTATAGACATTTTAACAATGTTGATTCTTCCCAGCCATGAGCATGGCACGTCCTTCCATTTGTAAATACCCCCTGCTATTTCCTTTCTTGGGATTTCATAATTTTCTTTAAAGAGGTCCTTCACCTCTTTTGTTAGGTATATTCCTAGGTATTTCATTTTCTTTGAAGCTA
The DNA here is from genome assembly GCA_963573935.1 of Arctocebus calabarensis. Classification (NCBI taxonomy): domain Eukaryota; kingdom Metazoa; phylum Chordata; class Mammalia; order Primates; family Lorisidae; genus Arctocebus; species Arctocebus calabarensis. The sequence goes on from CAUYON010059128.1 coordinate 6,942, forward strand.
TGGTGAAGGGAATTGTGTCCTTAATTAGCCTGTCATCTTGACTGTTATTGGCGTGTACAAAGGCTACTGACTTGTGGACATTGATTTTATATGCTGAGACATTATTGTATTCTTTGATGACTTCCAGTCATCTTCTGGTTGTGTCTTTGGGGTTCTCTAAGTATAAGATCATGTCATCAACAAAGAGGGAAAGTTTGACCTCCTCTGCTTCCATTTGGATGCCCTTTATTTCCTTGTCTTGTCTAATTGTATTGGCTAGCACTTCCAGAACTACATTGAATAGTAATGTTTACAGAGGACAATCAATAGTAATGGTTCCAGTTCTAAGGGGGAAAGCTTTCAGTTTAACTATATTCAGTAAAAGATTAGCTGTGAGTTTGTCATAGAGAGCTTCAGTTTCAGAAATGTGCTACCTATGCCTATACTCCTCAGTATTCTAATTAGAAAAGGATGCAGAATTTTATTGAATGCTTTTTCTGTAACTATTGAAAGGATCATATGTTCTTTGTTTTTTCTTCTATTAATATGGTGGATAACGTAAATGGACTTGCATATGTTAAACTAGCCTTGCATCCCTGGGATGAAACCTACTTGATAATGATGTATTACTTTTTTAATGATAAGCTGTCATCTATTGGCTAGGATTTTGTTGAGAATTTTTGCATCTAAATTCATGAGTGAAATTGGTCTGAAATTCTCCTTCTTAGTTGGATCTTTTCCTGGTTTTGGTATCAGGGTGAAGTTTGCTTTGAAGAATGTGTTGGGGAAGATTCCTTCTTCCTCAATTTTTTGGAATAATTTCTGCAGTATGGGATTAAGCTCTTCCTTGAAGGTTGGATAGAATTCTGGTGTGAAGCCATCCAGACCAGAGCATTTTTTGGTTGGAAGATTTTTTGTTGTTTCTGTAATCTCAGTGCTTGAAATTGATCTGTTCCCCCAGAGCTCTATTTCTTCCTGGCTAAGTCTAGGGAGAGGGTGTGATTCCAAATATTGATCCATTTTCTTCACCTTGTCAAATTTCTGGGCATAGGGTTTCTGGTAGTATTCAGGAATGATCTCTTGTATCTCTGTGGCATCAGTTGTAATCTCCCCTTTATCATTTCTGATTGAGGTGGCTAGAGATTTTACTTTTCTATTTCTGATTAGTCTAGCCAAAGGTTTATCTATTTTATTTATTTTTTCAAAAAACAACTCCTTGTTTCATTAATTTTCTGAATGATTCTTTTGCTTTCAATTTCATTGATCTCTGATTTAATTTTGGATATTTCTTTTCTTCTGCTGGGTTTAGGCTTACACTGTTCTTCTTTTTCCAATTCCATAAGATGGCTGTGAGTTTATTGATGCGCTCTCTTTCTGTTTTTCGAATGCAGGCATCTAAAGTGATAAATGTTCCTCTTAGAACTGCATTTGCAGTATCCCACAGGTTTTGGTAGCTTGTGTTTTCATTGTTGTTGTGCTCAAGGAAGTTAACAATTTCCTGTTTTATTTCTTCCTGCACTCAACTGTCATTCAACAGAAGGTTGTTTAGTTTCCATGCCTTTGTGTGGGGTTGAATGTTGTTGTTGGAGTTGAGTTCCATTTTTAGTGCCTTGTGGTCTGAGGAGATACAAGGTAAAATTTCAATTATTTTGATTCTGTTGAGATTTGTTTTGTGTCCTAGGATATGATCAATTTTGGAGAATGGTCCATGGGGTGATGAGAAGAATGTATATTCTTTATCTGTGGGATGGAGTGTTCTATATGCATCTATCAAGCACAGTTGTTCTAGGGTCTCATTTAAATCCCTTATATCCTTGTTTAATTTCCGTTTAGAGGATCTGTCCAGCTCTGTAAGAGGAATGTTAAAGTCCCCTGTTATTATCGTATTATAGGATATCATATTGCTCAGACTGAGTAAGGTCTGTTTCAAGAATCTATGGGCATTTAAATTGGGTGCATAAATATTTAGAATTGAAACGTCTTCTTGTTGTATTTTTCCCTTGACCAATATAAAGTGACTACCTTTGTCTTTTTTGACTTTAGTTGCTTTAAATCTACATGTATCTGAAAATAAGATTAGAACTCCTCTTTTCTTCTGAATTCCGTTTGCATGAAAAATTGTCTTCCAATCCTTAACTTGGAGTTTTAATTTGTATTTTGAAGGTAGGTGTGTTTCCTGTAGATAGAAAATTGATGGCTTGTGTTTTTTAATCCAATCAGCCAATCTATGCCTCTTTAGTGGGGTATTCAAGCTATTAACATTTATTGAGATAATTGATAAATATAGTAGTGTTTTATTCATCATATTTTGTAAGAGTCCATTGCTTAGCTTTATCTTTTGCATCAGTGTGGAAGTTAGGTTCTGTCCTTTAATTTCTGAGTTCTTACTTTGCTGTTGATCTATTGTGATCATCAGTGTGTAGAAGAGGTTGAAGTATTTCCTGTAGAGCTGGTCTTGTTGTGGCACATTTCCTCAATGATTGTATATCAGTAAATGATTTGATTTTCTCCATCAATTTTAAAGCTTAGCTTCACAGGATATAGAATTCTGGGCTGGGGATTGTTCTGTTTAAGTAGATTAAAGGTAGATGACCATTGTCTTCTTGCTTAGAAAGTTTCATTATAGAAGTCTGTAGTGACCCTGATGGATTTTCTCCTAGGTCAACTGGTGCTTACTCCTGGAAGCTTGAAGAATCTTTTCTTTTGTCTTGACTTTGGACAGGTTCATCACAATGTGTCTTGGGGAAGCTTGGTTAGAGTTGAGGCGACCTGGGCTCTGATATCCCTCTGAAAGGAGTATGTCAGAATATTTGGTGATATTTGGGAAATTTTCATTTATAATATTTTCTAGTATGGTTTCCATTCCCCTAGGGCATTCTTCTTCCTCTTCTGGGATACCTATAACCTGTGTGTTTGAATGCTTCATAAAATCCCATAATTCTGTCTGTGAATGTTCTGTGTTCACTCTCTTCTTTTCTGCCTCTTTAACTATCTGAGTTATCTCAAGAGCTTTGTCCTCTGTCTCTGACATTCTTTCTTCTGCATGGTCTAATCTGTTGTTGATACTTTCTATTGCATGTTTAAATTCCCTAATTGATTGCTTCAGTTCCTTCATCTCTGCTATATCCTTC
>CAUYON010059130.1:0-13853 GCA_963573935.1 Arctocebus calabarensis
ATTCTTCTTAGCAAAGTATCTCAAGAATGGAAGAAAAAGTATCCAATGTACTCAGCCCTAATATGAAGCTAATTTATAGCTTTCATATGAAGACTAAAACCCAATTATAGCACAAGAATACAGGGAAAAGGGCAAGGGAGGGGAGGGAGGTGGGGAGGCTGAGTGGAGGGAGGGCAATTGGTGGGATCACACCTATGGTGCATCTTAGAAGGGTACTAGTGAAACTTATTAAATGTAGAATATCAATGTCTTCATATAGTGATTAAGAAAATGCCATGAAGGCTATATGTTTAACAGTTCGACCAAAATATTTCAGATTGTATATGAAGTCAGCACACTGTGCCCCATGATTGCACAATTATGATTTAATAAAATTATATATAAAAAAACTATAATAATGGGCGGTGCCTGTGGCTCATCGAGTAGTGAACCAGCCCCATATACCAAAGGTGGAGGGTTCAAACCTGGCCTCGGCCGAACTGCAAAACAGAAAAATAGCCGGGCATTGTGGTGGGCGCCTGTAGTCACAGCTACTCAGGAGGCCGAGGCAAGAGAATCGCCTAAGCCCAGGAGTTGGAGGTTACTGTGAGCTATGTGATGCCACAGCACTTTACCAAGGGCCATAAAGTGAGACTCTGTCTCTACAAAAAAAAAAAAGTTATAATAACATACAAGAGGGAAATTTCTGGTGTGATGGTAATGTTCAATATATTGATAAAGATTTGGGATACACAGGTGCATGGTTTGTCAAACTCACTCAATGGTCCGCTTATAGATGTGTGTATTTCATTGTCTATAAATTTTATCTCAGAAGATAAAAAAACTATAAATGAACATTAAACTCTAGTTATATACATACTGAATTCAGGGGAAGGGATGTGTACTGATGTCTTCAATTTACTTTGAAATGTATCAGAAAATAACAGAATAGAGGAAATCAATAGATTTATACATATATGATAAAGAAAATGTAAAATGTTAGAATCTAAGTGACAGATATATATGAGTGTGTAATAGAAAATTCTTTCAATGTTTCTGCATATTTGAAAAATTCTGTTAGAAAATGTCAGAAAAATACACACGCAAAAAAAAAAAATATTGGGTTTCATGGTGAGACAGATCTTCCATTAATGTATTCATTACACAAGTAATGTACATGAGTTGAGACTGCCTTAGTTCAAATTCTAGCCATGCCATGTAGTGACAGTATGACCTTTAGCAAATCATTTCACCTTTTCAAAACCTGTTTCTTTATTTTCAATGAGCAGAAAAATTCCACCTACCTCAAAGAATGATGGTGTTGGAATTACATTTTATTCTGAGCACTTAATGACAATGCTTGTTCTGCTCTCCTGTAGGACCCACAAGGTCTCAACCATGGAAATCCTTTTGTATCCAACTCAGCTTGATTGCTGAGCACTTTGTTTCTTGGAAATATTTTTTGCAGAATGGGCTTAAACTGTGGTGGGTGTATAGTGCACAAATGTTTCAACTGACTCCCTAACATTTAATGAAGGTTTAGATTGCAAACTCCACCTTTTTGAAAGGAGTATAAAGGAAAATGTAAGAAACAGAGAAAAGAATGTGAGCTAGAATGTGATCTCAGATAATTCTGTCCACATCTATTTGAACCCAGGCTCAAAATGCTTGATTGTTAGCTTGCTTTCTCTCTCATCTTCTCTCATAGGTCTGCTATAGCATCTTTTCCAGCTCTAGGATGTTTTCCCACTCACAAAAGGGATCTTACTATTTGGAAAACATGCTCACCCCTTGTTAGTTTTCAGTTTATTTCCTGAAAAGATTTATTCAGCACTCTTCCCATTGATGCAGATCCCATCATTCACTAATTGGTATGAGAGAGGTGAAACAGTCTACTTTTCAAGGGCAAGCCCATGCTCCTCTGAAAGGGGTTGCATTTGGCTTTTCTGAGTCCCCTAACTGTTCTGGAGCAACAGGGGGGCTGGCCATGTCCCTCAGGAAAACATAGCCAAACTTTGGGTCAGAGGAAGCAACTTGAAAGCAGGCAGGTGGGTACCTGTCCCAGGAGGTTATAAAGCATAGAGCCTACCTAAGAACAGAAACTCAGGCCTGAGAAGCTGTCCAAGAGGGTGCTTTACAGACCTGCTGAACAGCAGAGCTCTATGTAGCACAGGAAACTGTGCACATAATGTGCAGCAGGCGTTTTAGTGGTCAAACCCAATCAGGCTATAATTAAGGCATTTTAGAAGGCAGAGCGCCTTGGACAGCAAAGATGTCTACACAAGAGAGTGGTGAAAGCAAGGCTTATCATTGGGACTTAATGTCTAACCCTGAAGTTCAGTTCGTGGATTAGAGTCTACAGATTTCATATACTCTTGTCCTCACAGTGCCACCGGCAGGGCTTGTGTAGCTCAGGGAACTGACAGTTTTTTCAAGCACAATTCACATCAACCCTAAGATTGCTATATGTTTAAAGAATATTTGCTGATTTAAAAATGTACTTTAACATTTACAAATATAATTTTTTTGAGACAGAGTCTCACTTTGTTGCCCTCAGTAGAGTGCCATGGGATCACAGTTCACAGCAACCTCAAACCCTTGGGCTCAAGTGATACACTTGCCTCCGCTTTCCGAGTAGCTGGGACCATAGGCCCCCACCACAATGTCCAGCTATTATTAGATATGGGGTCTTTCTCTGGCTCAGACTGGTCATGAACTCAAGCAATCTACCCACCTCGGCCTCCCAGAATGCTAGGATTACAGGTGTGACCCACTGTGCCCAGCCTATAAATATAATTTTAATTTATAGTACATGAAGAGAGCAACACAGGAGGGAGATTGCAACTTTTAATGATAGGTTATATAAGACTCTATAGTCAAATAAACTTTTCTGACACAGTTGATACATATGCCCCAACCAGTTATTAGGGGCCCAATCTTCTTCAATTCCCAAAGGATATACTACAAAGATCATGAAGCAACTCCAGAGGATACTGTTCTGCCTGTGAAGGTCAATGTTCAGTGACATTTTGAAATGCTTTTTGTGGAAAGGCTTAGTTTTCAGACTGCTGATTAAAAGCTCTAGGGAGAATGTGCCAGTTAACCACAACAGATGGAGAGGAGGGAGGAAAAAGGGTTCATTCTGTTGTTTACTCATTGTTGTCTATAGACTTTACCTCTTAATTTGCTCTTAAAGTAAACAATAGGAGGCTGGGCACGGGGGCTCACACCTATAATCCTAGCACTCTCAGAGGCCAAGGTGGTTGGACTGTCTGAGCTCATAGGTTTGACACCAGTCTGAGCCAGAGTGAGACCCCATCTTTAAATATAGTCGGGCATGGTGGTGGGGAGTGGGGGCTGTAGTCCCAGTTACTTGGGAGGTTGAGGCAAGAGAGTCACTTAAGCCCAAGAGTTTGAGGTTGCTATGAGCTGTGATGCCATAGCACTCTACCGAGGGCGACAAAGTGAGACTCTTATCTCAAAAAATAAATAAATAAATAAATAAAATAAAATAAGTATAAAATAAGGCTGTTTGGGGGCTTCACTTATACATGTATCTATGTTATAGTGCTCTTTTATTATTTCCTTTATTGGTTAATAAGCTCCTGACCATTCCTCCTACTCATTCCTTATTCAGTCTAGATAGGTTAGCAATGCCTGTGTACTTCCAGAGCACTCTGCACATAGCTCTCCTCTCCTCGTCACTTACCAAGTTGTACCAAAGTTGCCTGTTCTTACATCTATGTCCTCTACTCTACTGGAATGCAGGAACTAGGTCTCTCTCATATCTGGTTCCCCAATACCTATGAGTGCTTAGCAGATATGTTGAGCTATTTGGCTGTTTGGGGAAACTTGAAGTTGGTATCTGGATTCTATTCGTATTTTAAACTTGTAATCTAACAGTGCCTTATATTCAGTAGTTGTTCTGTGTATACCTCTTCTCTGATGACAATAATTTAAAAGCTTCAGAAAACAACCCAATTGAAATGGACAAAGAACCTGAATAAACATTTATCAAATGAAGACATACAAATGGATAATAGTAGGCATGTAAAAAGGTGCTCAGTATCATTAATTATCATGTAAATGCAAATTAAAATCACAAATTAAAATCACTATCACCTCATAGCTATTGTTAAAAATACAAAAGATAAATGCTGGTGAGGGTGTGGAGAAAAGGAACCCCTTGCACATTATTGGTTGGAATGTAAATTAGTACAGCCATTATTGGAAACCAATACAGAGATTCCACAAAAAACAAAAAATAGAACTATCATATGATCTAGGAATCCCACTTCTGGGTATATGTCCAAAAGAAAGGATATCAGTATACTGAAAAGATGTCTGTACTCCCATGTTCACTGCAGTGTTATTTACAATAGCCAAGATAGGCATACAACCCAAGTGGATAAATGGATAAAGAAAATGTGGTATAGATATACAATGGCATACTATTCAGCCCTAAAAAAGAAGAAAATCCTATCATTTGTGACCACATGGATGAACTGGAGGATATTATGTTAACTGAAATAAGCCAGGCACAGAAAGACAAATTATACATGATCTCAATTATCCTAAATAGGTGGGAATTAAAAACTAATAGAAGCAGAGAGTAGAGCAGTGGTTGCCAGGGGCTGGGACAGTGGGAGGTGGTGATTGGGGAAGGACATAAAATTTCATTTAGACAGGAAAAGAAGTTTAAGAGATAGATTGTTCACCATCATGAGTACAATGCATTCTCAAAAATCTCTGAGGGTAAATTTTATGTATTCTTACCACAAAAAAATAAGTATATTAGATAATATATATGTTAATTAGTTTGATTTAGCCATTCCACAATGTATACATATTTCAAAACATCTTGTTGTATACCATAAATATATATAATTTCTATTTGTAAATTAAAAATAATCAATTGTTTAAAAATAGAAAGGACTCAAAGGTATATGGCACCTTATATGGTTTACCAAATACTCTCACACTATTTCACATGCTTCCTATCTGTTAGGAAGCAAGTGAGATATTACAGCAACTGCCTTATAACCATAAGGGAACTGGCTCAGAGCAGTTACTTGATTTGCCCAATGCCACACAGCTAATACAACTCAGTGGGTACTCTGAATCTACCCTATTGCTCTCCAATGACCAAGTGAAATCTACATGGTTTCCTGGGCTTACTAGTTGTTCCAGCTGAACAAGAACAGGTAATTATTAATCCTAATACATGCTAAAAGTCATTATGAACAGTTAAGGTTTCTTTTTTTTTATTGAATCATAGCTGTGTACATTAGTTCAATCATGGGGTACAGTGTGCTGGCCTCACATACAATCTGAAATTATGAACAGTTAAATTAACCAATCTTGAAGCCTGCTTTTCCTTGGGTTTCCTGTTACATGAGACAAGAATTTCCTAATTGTTTAAGCCAGTTAGAGTTTAGATTTTAGTCCCTTGCAGCCTAAGTCATACCTAATATATTAGGTCAGCTTCCCAAACACTAAATTTCTTTAAAATAGTGCTTACCCATTCTCCCAGTCTGACCTTCTCTACAATACTCATAAGCTTGGCTCCCTACAGTGGACTATTCTTATGGGAATGGAGAAGATGGATGTCAGGGAAAGAATGTTAGAGGGGTTCCTGAAACAAAAGTTAACTTGTTGCTGAAGGGATCATCAGTTATGAAGCCATGTTAATAGGCTGTAGTAGAAGCTGGCAACCAAATGAGAAGAGATTTAATGTATTCATCACCTCAACCACACAAGTTGATGTCTCTCCTGGCAGTGCTATAGGAGAAGGGGCAAAAACATTTATATCACACCCAACATACAGTCCTTCGCCTCCCCTTGGAAGGACTACAAGCCAACATCTCCCCAGAAGGCAGTGGTCTTCAATTACATTAGGGCAGCAGTTTTTGCCCCAAATCCCAAAAGGATTTCTAGCACCATGGGTAAGGAAAAGTTCCAGAGAGATGATTTTATATCTCAGTTACATTAAACATTGAATTGTATAGCTCAGACACACTCTTGGAATATTTCCACTTCTCCAGTAATAGAATGGAAATAGTACTTGCTCTTTCTCTCCCTTCCAAGGACACTGGAAATTTGAATTAACATTTATAAAGTCTGGATGAAGACCAGGAAAGTGCCTCGCACCAACATGTCTGGCCCCTGCAGATGTGTACAGGACTGTAAATAGAATGGCCCTATCTGCCAGCATCCTCTACAATAAGCAACAAACATGTATCGAGTGCCCACTATGTGCTAGGTCTTGATCTGGGCTTTGGGAGTACGTTGATGAGGAAGCTACTATCCCTACTGTCAAGAAATTCCCATTGTAGTGTGAGAGACAGGTGTAGAGATCCAGACATGAATATGAGAATTTCAGTGTTGTTGACATTTGTTGGGAGGAGTGAGCAATGAAACTGAAGAGATGGGTTGGGATGAGATGAATCATAAATGCAGAGCTAATCCTCAAAATGTTTAAAAACCAGTACATCAGGAGTACCAGTGAAACAGAATGGATTCAGGTCAATGCATGGAACAGTGTCCCCCTAGACCCCTGCTGTTCTGGGTACTAACCCTTTAGTGTCTGGGTCCAAAAGTGGGGATCAGGGCAGCTGGAGCAGCAGAAGAGGTCTTGAGGGGATTCAGAGGAGCAGATATTAAAAGATCCATAATTTTGACAAGAAATGTAGTCATATAAGTGAATACTAATAAAATATAGACCTGCTTTAACATCACATGAATGAACATGACGTGGGCATCTAGGAGCCCAGGAATGTCATAAAGAGCACTTTAGCAGCAGTGTGGAGGATGGACTGGATTGAGGCAGAGTGAAGTCAGGGATACAAGTAGGAAGGCTTTGTGATGCACCACGGGAAATGGATGATGTCCTGAATTATTGCAGTGACAATAGGGCCTTATTTCTATAAGCCAGTCCAAACATGCTTACACAAATCTACATTTCTGCAGATCACCTTTGTTTCTAAGAGTTCTCTAGTCTTTTCAGTCTCATGATTATAATCTCCTAGCCCAATGCAAACCTATACACACACACACATACACAGGTGTATGCTTGCATGATGGATCTTGCTTCAGTATGCATGCTCAACTAGTGGCTGGCAGGCTGTAATTATGGCAGGCAAAAGGCCTGCCAAGAAAAATTCATTCAAATACTGAGGTGATCCTATTCCAGCTGCAGGAGAGTAGCTATAATATAAACACCTGCCTTCATAAATCCAACTTATATTTAGGATAGTCTTCTCCACTTTTCCATAGTGGAGCAGACTAAGAGCACGGTCACGCTATTATCTCATTTGTTCTATTAAAAAGGTCCTATGAAGTCAGTAGTGTGTCCCAAAGAGGTGGCGAACACATAGAGAATATTCATAAATATTTTGTAAGTTTATAATGTATATTATGTAAATAAAGGTACATTTGGCTACAATGTCCCATTTTTTCCTACCTATGGTGACTTTAGGAGCAATTTTTGGGACACCCTGTATTTAGCTCCAATATAAAGATGAGAAAACTGAGGTTCAGAGAGAGGACTTGTCTAAAATTACTCACAATGAGTCAGTAGTGACATTAAGATCCTTTGTGCCTTTTGGTCCCAGGTTCCTCCAATCTTCCATATGGCCTCCTTTAGATACAACTTCAGATTATTCTTGTTTGTACCTCTTGAAAACTAATATTCATTCTATCTGTTTTAAGAGAACACTGTGGATGATTTTGAGTTGCCAGTTCTATCCTCAAAGGTCCTTGCTCAGGTCTATCCCCCCAGGAAATTTGTTCTGATGCCTAAAGCTCTATAACCTCAATGCTCTCTCCTTTAAATATTTGCTCTCTGTATTATAGTTTTAATGCTTTATTCTCTCCCATTGTGTTCTAATTACTCCATCTGGGACTTCTTTTCTTCTCCCTGCATAGCATAAGGCTGGATACATAAGGGAACACTAAAGTGTTATCAACCAATAGCTTGATCCATTAATTAAAGCCTAACTCTAGCATTAGAATGCCTGAAATGTTCAGTTCACAACAAAGTATTCTGTGTGTGTGTGTCCATCCATACAGCATTCATCCAGTGGCCCTAAGGGTAACTAACTCAATGCTGTCAAAATGCAGCATCAGCACATAGTTACTTTACATTCCAGCAGGAATTGAAGCAAGGAAATTTTTTTTCTCCTATTTTTTCAAAACAAATAGTGTTCTGATCCCAAGTGGTATATTTTTGACATCTTGTGTACATTTCTGAAATAGAGTCCAGATGAAAAACCAGCACATGTGTATGTCCATCCCAATCTGAGAACACTAGGCTCCTACTCATGGATAATTTCATTTATGAAATATCAATTGCAGGAAAAAGACTAGGAGAGCAAGTTGCAGGACAGAGGAGGGCCAACATGGGAGTGATTGCTAGATAGTTTCTTTGAAAACTGAGGGCAAGACTAGGTCATGGAAGAAAAGAAGAGGGTGTTGAAATCACATCCTTTCTCTCTCATGCCTGCCCACACTGATTACTAAGGAACATGAAACAGAACACAGCTAATGACTGATCTCAAAAAGGCAGGACTTGCAAAAAACCCTTTAGACATGAGGGTGGCCAAAGGCAAGTAAGCCACAAGAGAACAATAAGGTAAACAGGCCCCAGATAACACCCCCTACTTGGTTGCCTGGTGAGAAAATTGTTCTTAGAGATCCAACCAAGGATGAAGGAATCATTTATATCTTTCTTTTACAAAGTGTGACATTGTTCAAGTACCTATCAGATACTGTGCTTGATATATACCGATATCAACTATCTTACCCTGTAGGGATTCATTTTCCCATTTTACAGATCAAGAAACTGAGAGATTAAGTATTTTACTCATCATCACACAATCTGACTCCATCATATAGGATTTTTTCCACTGTACCATTCTGCCTTCCTAATGTATGTTCAGTGTTCAGTGAGTTCTGACAACAAGATAAAACTGAAAACCCCTCCTCAGCAGGACGGAGGTTTCCCCAGAAGAAATTGGTCTTAAGTGACAAATGAGATATAGCCTAATGAAAAAAAGAAAGAAAAAGCCTTCATTATTGGCTGAAAGAATTTCACATACAAAGGCACTGATATGGAAAGGAAAATAAAACATGTTCAGGAAAATAATAAGCCATTTTATAGAGTGACCTAAGGTTGAGGACAGGTGATGGAGTATGAGGCTATAGAAGGTGAAGCCAGATTATGAAGAATATCATATACCAGATTAAGAAATGTGAGCTTTCTACTGGAGGAGATGAGATATACTGTAAGAGAGGAAGTAATGAGATCAGATCTCTGTTTTGGAAAGAGCACATATGGCAGTCTTCTGGGCAGACAATTCTCAAGAGGCATTAACCTCTGAGTAACCTCAGGGAGATTGATCCAGGAAACAATGGTAATAGTTAAGGTAAAAGTCGGGGTGGGGAAGCAAATGGAGGCCCAACTCAGAAAATGCTGCCTCTGGAATAGTTACTACAAATCAGCCTCAGTCTTTAACTTCAGTGCTGAGATTCTAGGTTTGCAGTATCTAACTCTATATATCCTTTAAACACTGTGTGCATTGATTTGGCCTCAAAACTAGTAAAAAGTCTTCCTTTGTCCTCAGGGGCCTGCTCATTTGTCTCCATTTTCTAGGCTGGCCACATTGTGGCTCCCCTGAGCCCAGCCAAGTCCAGCTGGCTGGGGAGGGTAGAGAGAAGTCAGGTAGACTTCAAGCAGAAAGGATCCTGATTAGCACGTTTCACATTTCCCAGTTGCATGGAAGTTCCCAAACAAATCCTACAGAACCGAATTATTTTCTTAAGGATTTGGGATAAATTTGGGGCTTCTTCTCTTTCTTTCATCTTCTTTTTTATAATTATGTGTGTGTCTGGACTGTAGGTATTTCCTTTGTCCTTAAGTAATAGCAGAAGGAGAGAAAAAAATGAAAGTTTGCAGCAGTGGAGAAAAGATATTTCTAGAGAAGTCCAGGGGAAAGAGAGAAATTGAGGGTGGAGGCCCACATCAATGTTCAGGGAAGCCCAGAGAATGTGGCTGCTGGGGGTAGATTTGGGGTTTCACCTAGAGCAAGTGTATAGAAGCCAGGTAAAAGACTTCAAGGGAAGGGAGTTCCTGACACTCAGGCCAGCTCCATCCCTTGGCTTGTTTTGAGCTCAGAGGGCATTTTTCTCGGGTCATCAGTACCTACTATAGCCTCCAGCATAACCTCATTGTATGTACTCTCCCCATTAACTGAGGAAATTAAAGTATTAAAATGAACTCAAAGCACTTCATCAGCAAAGGTAGCTAGAAATATGGGAAGCTTGGGGGGAAGCCTATACTCCCAAATAATATGAGGGGCTTGCACAAACCTCACAGGCTTCCATCTTTATACATATGTACATTTCTGAAATAGAGCCCAGATGAAAACCCTGCTCATGTGTATGTCTATCCCAGTTGAACAACAGTTGATTCCTACTAGTTGGTAATTTCATTACTGAAATCCCAATTATAGAAGAAAGGCTAGGACAGTAGGTTTTATTTTATTTTCTGTGTCTTTTACTTTCTGTCATTTCCCTTAAGATTTCATATGTATCCCCAACAATAATAAATAAATAAATAAATTTCATATTTATCTCAACTAAAGTCTTCTGTCTGTATGTACTTATAGGAAAACATTTTTCATTTTTTCTTTCTGAGACAGTCTCAAGCTGTTGCCCTGAGTAGAGTGCCATAGCAAAACAGCTCACAGCAATCTCAAACTCTTCAGCTTAAGTGATTCTCTTATCTCAGCCTCCCAAGTAGCTGGGATTACAGGTGCTTGCCACAATGCCCAGCTATTTTTTTCTTGCAGTTGTCATTGTTATTTAGCTGTCCTGTGCAGGATTCGAACCCACAAGCCTCAGTGTACATGGTTGGCACCCTACTCACTGAGCTACTGGTGCCGCCTTTTTTTTTTTTTTTGAGACAGAGTCTCACTGTGTCACCCTCAGTAGAGTGCTGTGCTGTCACAACTCACAGCAACCTCAAACTCTTGGGTTAAGCGATTCTCTTGCCTCAGCCTCCCAAGTAACTGCAACTGCCCCAACACCTGGTTATTTTTGTTGCAGTTGTCATTGTTATTAGCTGACCTGGGCCAGGTTCCAACCCACTAGCCTCAGTGTATGTAGCTGGCACCATGACCACTGTGCTACGGGTGCTGAGCCAAAACATTTCTCATTTTAAACTAGTATCTTGATTAAGAAATAATTTACTTACCATAAAATTACCATACCATAAAACTCATCCATTTTAAGTGCAATTCAATGAGTTTTAGTATATTGACAGAGTTGTGCAACCATCACTCAAACTAATTTTAGAACATTTTGATTGGTCCCAGAAAGAAACTTTGAATAAATATAGTCAGTCCATGTCCTCATCCTCAGCCCTAAGCAACAATGAATTACTGTCACTATAGATTTGCCATTTGTATTGGTTTAAGCTACTAAGTTTATGGTAACTTATTATAGCAGCAATTGAAAAGTAATACAAGTTGTCCTTTCAGTTTCTTCACAGTCTCTTTTAAAACACAAAAGTTTTACATTTGATTAAGTCCAATATTTATGTATCTTTTCTTCTTATCATGTGTATCTTTTGTGCTTCTATCCAAGAAGTTACTGCTGATACAACTTCCAAAATGCAGGTATTACAAGGTATGAGTAGGTTGGTGAATACTTTCTCCAGAGAAACAAATATTTAGCTAGCAGAAATTATTTTTAAAACCATTTAAAGTGAGGGGAAGGAGCAAGATGGTGGCTGAGTCACAGCTTCTTTGCAACTGGGCATGGTGAGACTGGGGAGAGAAGACTCCAGGTATCTCTGGCTGGTGGGATCTGCCCCGAAACATCCCTTTGGGGACACAAGAAGACAGCAAGAGACTTTTGGACCTCATGAGGAGGACAAAAGCAGTGGAGAACTGGCAAGTGGTAGCATGCATTCATTTGGTTGGAGGCCAGCCACAGCTGTAACTACAGCAACAATGAGATTACAAGCAGGAAAGGCCTTACCTGTGGGCTATTTTGTTTTTATGGACTTGGGCACTCAGCTGAGCTACCTTGGGAGAACTTGGGTGAGAGTGCAGATGAGCATTGTCTACAGCCCTGGACTGAGCCGCAGAACCAGAAGAGAGTTAATATTGTTTGGTTGTGGGCCACCTGCACAGCCATAAAGGAAGAACTGCCCCTGCAGGCTCCACTCTCAGGGTTCCAGAGTGTGGGCAGTCATTGTGGGAGAACTGCCCCCTGCAAGCCCACCCTGAGGGTCACAGAGCTGTGTAGCCATTGAGGGAGGCTCTACCCTCAGGATCACAGCATGAGGATCAGGCTGGGAGACCTTGGGCCAGTAATCTAGTGTCTAAGCAGCCCAAAGGCAGGGACTAAGATGCAGAGATTTCAGTGTTTGTCAGATTATAGCCTTGGCCCTCAGGGACATAGAGTGAGAGCAGTTTGGGCGCACTGGATAAGTGGGCAGCCACTTCAGGAGAGATCCCAGTGACAAGTGCTTTCCTGAGAAAGCTTCTGCTTAACCAAGGTTAACAGTTTAAAATGTCTTTTAAGCAGACTGAGGAGAGATTTAAGTTCTCAACTCTGTAGGGTTTGAGAAATCAGCAGAGGCTTCCAGTCTCCATCTTGTACAGCTGTATCAGCATTGTGATTAATATCTCATACCCCAGAAGATCACCTGCTGCCCAGACAATATTGAGCAAGATATATATACTGCTTTTTTTTTTAATTCAACATTTTCCCTCTAGATTTTTCTTTTTTCCTTTTCTTTTTTATTCTTTCTTTCTGCATTTTCTAATTTAAATACAATTTTCCATTTTTTCCTTTTTTAACAATTAGAACTTCATTTTTGCTAATGTTTCTGCCACTATTATTTGGTTTCCCCTCCAATTTTATCCCATAAGGTTTTTGGGGGGTTTATTTTGTTTTGATTTGAATTATAGTATTTTTGTCTTTCTTCTATACTTGGTGGAGGTGGGGTACTGTGTCTGAACAGGCTGGCAAAAAGCTGCTGACCTCAAGGGTGCCACCCACCCAGACCCCCAGAGGTTGGGGAGTTTCAAGGTTGGGTCAAAGTACCCTACTATACACCTCCTGTCTGCCTCTTTCTGAGCCTCTCTTCTTTTTTGTCAATATTCCCTTTTACTCACACCCTCTCCTTTCTTTTTTTTTTTTTAATTAAACTTTTTTCCATTCTCGCCCTTCAATCTTCTCATCCTTCTGGTCCTGTACCAAAATAACTCATCAAAATCTTAGGCCAGAGGCACAGTAAATTAAAGAGCAAGAGGAAGTGAAAGGAAAATTAAGGTGAGGAAACAGATAAAATAATATACTCATAAGGAAGAATCAGCAGAAAACTCCTGGCAACATGAAAAACCAGTCAAGAGCACCCCCAAACAAGAGACTGTGAGGTAGCTATTACAGAGAATTCCACCCATAAAGAAATGTTATAAATGACAGAAGGAGAATTTAAAATACAGCTGGTAAAAACAAGGAAGGAAATTCCTTTGAAAGTGGAAAATATCCCCCCAAACAATGAAGGAAACTGCTGAGAAAGTGGAAAATAATCAAAAAAAAAAAAAAAAAAAAAAAAAAAAAAAGTAAAATGGTGAGAAATGTGAAAAAAAAAAAAATGAAAAAACAAAACAAAAACACAAAAAAAATGAATTAAAATAAATAAATATAAAGAAAATAAAATTCTGAGGAAGATACTTAATTAAGGGGGTGAAATATCTCTATAGAACGAATTACAGAATATAGAAAGAATATAGCAGAGCTGAAGGAACTGAAGCAGTCAATTAGGGAACTTAAAGATGCAATAGAAAGTATCAACAACA
>CAUYON010059131.1:0-24818 GCA_963573935.1 Arctocebus calabarensis
TTTTTTTTTTTTTTGAGACAGAGCCTCAAGCTGTCACCCTGGATAGAGTGCTGTGGCATTATAGCTCACAGCAACCTCCAATTCCTGGGCTCAAGCGAGTCTCCTGCCTCTGCCTCCCAAGTAGCTGGGACTACAGGCGCCTGCCACAATGCCTGGCTATTTTTGTTTGGGTTGTAACCATCATTGTTGGTTGGCAGGCCCAGGCTGAATTCGAACCCGCCAGCTCAGGTGTACGTGGCTGGCGCCTTAGCCCACTGAGCCACAGGTGCCGAGCCTCAACTAAACTCTTAATTCTTCTTGGTGCCTCAGACTTGATCCAGTTAAAACAGGTTACAAGTTAGCAAAAGTTTATTTTATTGCAAGAAATTTTGAAATCCATGTATAGTTTTATCATATTACATTTTCCATGAAGTTTTTAAAGACTTCCTCATTCATTCTCTCCTTATTGTTCTAGACCAGTAGTTTTCAACTTTCCTAATGCCGCGATGTATTTCATTGTTACAAAGGGATCATAACCCACAGGTTGAGAACCACTGTTCTAGACAATCAATACTCAAAACAAAATCAAAAACAGAAAGCTCAAGATGGCAGATAAAATGCCAGCCAGATCTCAGAAGGCCAGTTCAAAGATGAGATCATCAGATGTTCATTCATCTGTATCTTCAAATGCACATCTGGATGCATCTGGACTCTCAGACAGTGATATACCAAGTTGGACACATCCTAAGAGCCCCCAAAACATAAGAATGAAAGTGCCTATGAATCCCTAGGTTATTCTGATCAGAATTTCTCAAGATCAGAATTTCTCAAGACCTCTTCCAGAAAAAAAGAACTTAAAACATTCAGTATTGGCAAAATGAGTAAAGCTAGGCAAACTTTAAGTCAATGGGAACAAGAAGAATTAAATAAAAAAGAGGATGAAAAAGGAATCTGCTGAGATATATGAGGAATTTCTTGATGCTTTTGAAGGAAGCAATGGTAAAAAAGTTAAAACTTTAGTGTGAAATGCTAAAGAAGAGCTTGAAACAGATGAAAGCAGAGGGAAAACTATAACTCATCTTTCAGATTTGTAGATCAAAAACAACAAAATCTTTCAAATCAGTCTACCAATGAAAGATCACCATCTCCTCTTGTGATAGAAACCAAAAGAAAAACCTCCATGAAAAAGGGAAGAAGAGAAGAAAAAAAGCAATTTGGAACTCTATGGAGAAGATTAAAATAGATTCAACAGGGGTATAATGAAAAACACAAAAGGCAGGATAGGTCAGTTTGAGCCTCCTCAATCAATCTGATGTTCAGTGTCATTCTACGGATGTGTCTTCAAGAAGAAATAGATCATAATGGTGTTCGTGATGATTATGCACCTGTCTCACATGATGTAGGAGATCCAAGCTCTACTAATTTATACATGCTGCTCCCACTGATGGTCTCAATGGAGTCCCTATTGTCTTTCCCCCTTTTGTAGTTTTGGCAATTTCAATTAGATTTCAAATAAAATCTGAACAGAAAAGAAATAATCAAAAACAATAATAAAATATTCAACCTTTGAATTAGTACAGTGTAAATTTGTAAGCAGTTTTGGGGGTACTTAATTAAAACAGAATTTACCCTTTCCTATTTATATGTATATATTTTAAACTTAAGCAAATGGAAGGGATTATAAATGCCATCTAGTTCAATACCATTTTCACTGATTAGGTAACTGAGATTCCTAAGGGATTCCTCAGATTCCTTGGCCAGATACTAAGCAGCTGTAAGCATATGGGCTTTTATGGACCAATCACAGAGCAGTAACTCCGAAACTGGACTTTACATGAATACTAAAGGACTTTGTGAAAATTACAGATATTAGGTCCCATTTTAGATCTATTTAATCAAGACCGTTAGCATGGGGACCTGGAATCACAATTAAACACAGATAAGAGGCCAGTATAGTGCCTTCTACCTGTAATCCAAGCACTCTGGTAGGCCCAACCAGGAGGATTCCTTGAGCTCAGGAGTTGGAGATCAGCTGGAGTAAGAGCGAGATCCTATCTCTAATTAAGAAAAAAAAAGAGGGAGAGAGAGAAAATAGCCCAGTGTTGAGGTGGGCACCTGTGCACCTGCAGTCCCGGGTATGCAGGAGGCTGAGGCCGGAGGACCACTTGAACCCAGGATTGTGAGGTTGCTGTGAGCTATGCTGAGACCATGGCACTCTAAGCATGGGACAACCAAGTGAGACTATCTTCGGGGTGGGGAGGGGTAAATTTGCACCCAACAGATACAATGTACACTATCCTAACTGCCTGAGGAGCACTCTTATAACTGACTCAAACTGTACAGAAAAAGGAAGTTATGAAACCAAAACATGTGAACCCCTGTAATATTCTAAAATAAAAAAGACTATATAACCATATGACTCGAGCAGTGAAAAAAAAGACAAACACAGCTAGATTCATTTTTTCAGATAGGTAAGTATATATTCTTTGCTTTCAAATCTTTTTTTTCTTTTTCTTTTCTTTTTTTGCAGTTTTTGGCCGGGGCTGTATGGGGCCGGTGCCTTACTCCTCTGAGCCACAGGTGCCACCCTGCTTTTAATTCTTTATGTTTTTTTCTTTATGCAAGGCTTTAGATTTGTCTTTTTCTGTTCATATTTTCATATATTTTTATTTTATACATTTCAAAACTATAATGATAGATACACCATAGGTATATGAATTGTTATATATTATTGGTGGATCATCCTTCTTATTTTGTAGTATGTTTGATTCTGAAGTGTAGTGAGAACTTCTCCAGGTTGTTCTTACTGAATTAGATATGAGTGTGAGGTGGAAATGAGGGCACTTAAGGGAAGAGTCATATCTTGCTGTGTTTGTGTAGCTAGAAATGATTTAATAAGCTTAAAACCAATATTTGTTTATTATAATAGGTTAGAAATTGAATTAAGAAAATGATGGCAACTGACTGGCAAAGGGAACAGAGACAGGAGAGAAGTCAATCAGAGAAAACATGGACACATTCAGACTGCAGGATCCATACTGAGAAATCCTTAATCTGTCACAAAAGGCAACAGCCTGGAAGCCTGGCCCTTTAAGACGTCGAACCTGTCCTGCTGAAGCTTCCTCCTCCCCCAGCTCAACTGGGCTCCAAGGTCTTTAGCCCAGGCTCCCACAGTGGGACTGCTCTCTGGGAGGGAATGGGCACAGGGGATTGGAAGATTTAGGAGAGGAGATGGGGAATCAGCCGGAAACAACACAAATGCTTTGATTTTGATAGTAGAAAAAAATATATTGGAGGGGTGAGGGGAAAATGTTCTCCCCTCCCAGTTCATAGTATGGCATTGTCCTGGACTGCCCACAAGGCTTCCCAGGGGCTCGCTGTGTGCATGGTCTGATTGGGGTCAGCCTTGACATCCTGCACCTGGACTGTGTTCCCCTCCAAGGCCTTGTTTGTGTTAGGATCAAAATTAACGTGGAGTGATAAAAGTAAGAAGTAAATCAATGCAATTAAGGTAGTTAGTTAAAGAAATAGTTTGGTTAGAAAAGGCAAGCCCAACAAGAACTATGACGTAAGAGTTTGGCCTACCCTATTTCATGTAATAAAAACAGAACTAGCTCAGAGCAAGGTGCTTTTCCACTGGTCCTCACACGTGAGACATGGTCAGCTACTCCTAAGCAGCTGCAGGAAAAAAACTTTCTCTTTGTGTCCTGATTTTTCATTTTCCCTCATCCTCTCATCTCCACCAGTCACTGGGGGAGAACTTGTGGTATAATTTGGTCCCCAACAAAGTGAATATGAGATTTAAATGTCTCTCTTCAATTATTTTGACTTAATGTAAACTTTTTTTATAAAATTGTACTTAGCATCAAATAACTAGGAGAAAAATGATGTATATAAGGGAAGGTGGGGAGGATGGAGGTGATGAAAGATAAGGCCAAAATGAGACAAATAGATTTAGTATCAATATTTGTCTGCACTGAATATTAATTTTTTATAGATATGCTAAGTAGTAGAGAAAAAGCTTTTTATCTAAAGGGAATATTTTGCTTTAGAAATATATATATATGTGTGTGTGTATACTTATGTATATACTTTTATAATAGAAAATCAGGAAAGAGTATTAAAGATAAGAATAATATGGTAAGTTTTATACTTTAGAAGTATAGTTAATGTACTGGAAAGATGAGAAACTGGAATTTGAGTATCTATTATAGACACTATTTTGTTATTTCAAATATTAGAAAGTAATAAAATGAGGGACAAAGTAAAGAAGTCTATGTTCAGAATAAGTATTATTAAGAGATGGATTGCTACAGAACGCTAAAGATGGAAAGGCAAGATGTTTGGGATGGTTGCTTATTTTCTAGACTGATAAGATGGTAATAATATCAAGAGAAGAAAGTGAAGTTACTTAGTTGGCTTATCAATCTGGTACATCCATAAGGAAAGAAATAACATACTCAAAATAGGTAATTTAAGGCTATTCAATTGAGAGCGTTTATTTATAAATCTGGGTAGAATTTAATGTGTTAGGAATACAAAGAGTGGACCTTTGTCCAACCTAAACCCTGAAGTACTTATTGAAACCAAAAGACCGAAAGACCTAAGTGAGTTGGTCCTGTGGGGAGCAAGACTCACAGTGAACCCAGGGAAACTCATAGGACAGGCCTAAAAGGAGGAATACCCTGACTTGTCTCTTCTTTCTTACTGGTGATCTCCTGCCAGTTCTCCCCAAGAGCATAGGATGTTAATGGGGTGCTTTGAAGTGACACATAGATGTGTACACACAGACACGCACGTAAATAATTACATTTAGCCCAAAGCTGCCTCTCTCCCAAGGGAACTGCAACCTAACTAGGTATGTAAATAGATTGCAATTTAACTAAGCATATATTCCTGTAAAAAGTAGCTGAGGCTCAGCCAATCATAGGTTGCTAACTGCTCAGACCATGCCCAAATAAGGCAATGTCAAAATGTAATTAAATGGTTTCTGTACACAAATTCTTTTCTATCTGTAAATATTGCCTGCCCATGTTGCTGTGTGAAATTCTCTGAACTTCTCCTGTTTCCAAAGGCTGCTCAATTTGTGACTCCTTTGCTCCAATAAACTCTGCTACATTGAATTTGTTCAAAGTTCTTTTTTATTTTTCTTTATAATAAATATCAGATTCCCAAGAAACATAAAAAGGTGCAGACAAGTAATGAGTGTAGTAAAACATCCAATGGAGTCCAGGTGAGATCGGATTATTCAGGGATCCAAGAGGGACAAAACCAATAGGAGACATATAAATATATATTTACACACATACATATGTGCACACACACATATATAAATATACATACATGTGTGTGTGTACATATGTATGTATGTTTGTATGTATCTGAAAGGTATGAAAAGGAATTTATTAGGGAGAATTTGCTCACACAATTGCCAATGTAAAGACCTACAATAAACCACTTATAAGCTGGAGAATGATAGAAAGCTAATAGTGTGGCTCCCATGGAAGAGGGTGGCGTGTCCATGCCCAAAAAGCTCACCACAGGGAGGATCCCAATGGAGAAGTTCCCAGTCCAAGGCATAGTCTGAGAGCCCATAGGAGACCACTGGTGCAATTCCCAGAGTCCAGAGTGCAGAGAACCTGGAGTCTGACACCCTAAGGAGGGAAGAGGAAAGAACCTACTTCTCAGGAAGGGAGAGAGTGAGGGAAAAAAGAAAAGCAAGCAAGTTGAAATGTTCCCCCTTCTTCTATATGCTTCATTCTAGCCGCGCCTGCAGGCCTGTGGATGGTGCCCACCAGCACTCAGTCCACTGACTTGTGAGTTTGTTTCCCCTGGAAGTGCCCTCACAGACACTCTGATGCAACGCTTCATCTGCCATCTAGGCCTCCTTCAGTCCAGTCACGTTGACATAGAGTATTAACCATCACAATGAGCAATCTGATTTTATAACCCAGTGAGATTAAAAATAGTAAATGCAGATGCTGAGCAATGATACATATTGGATTCTCAGAACTGAAGTAAGGTAGTACTAAATTAGTATAATGATTAACATTTTTTAAAATATTAAAAAGTATTAGTCTTATGTTTATCTGGCATACTTCTGTATACCATGACATAAAGTCTTTAAATCTCAATTACATTTCTAAGTGAGAAAACAGAAAAAAATGCCACTGACCTTCTAGATATATTATAAATATTAAATGAGAAAAAATGTATAAATTACTTAGCATAGAACTTGGAACATGAAAAGTATTATAAATCAATATTGGGTAACATTATTATTTCAGCAACTAATTATTACTAATATTTGGGAACAGTAAACTCACATTCTTAAGGAGTGTGGGAACATGTATTAAATAACACAGCAATCTTATTTTATGTTTAGTATTTATTCATTTCTCAATGTCTGATTTAATCCAGACAACATGCAGACTCAATCCCCCTGGTGTCTGAGTAACTGAGGGCCATGCTATGTTAGCTAGTCTAAGAATATGCTATCAGTTCTGCTGAGACAGGCCTAATATCCTGCCCTAAACCTCTCAGCAATTTTGGCTGCCAAGCCTCAAATTAGCTCCTGCTTATCACTTTTTCCTAAGAGTTTAATCTTATCTTTATCTGGTAATATCAAGCTTCTGACTAGAATAACTTTCTTTTACCTGCACAAAGCTTTAAGGATTAATACCAGACCCATATCTTCAATGATCTCTACCTTATGAACGGTCCTGTCTCTGCTATGGTTTAGATCAGACTAAAAGTGCCATGAGTTCCTCTGTGTCTCCTGGGAATGCTGGACCTGGGCCGCTTGCCTCTAAAATGGCACCTTTGTGAGTTGGAAAAAAATATTTCCTTTGAGTGGAACTAAAAGCAAAAGATATCTCTGTGTGTAGACTGATGAGGTTGTGCCTTTCTGTGCAGAGGAAAAGCAAACCACAAGAGGTTCTAACTCCGCTTTCGATTCTCTTACCTGGGTGTTAGTCTGCTTGGCCAGCACTGCCCCAGTATCAGTTCCGTTTGTTCTGGCTGAAGCATATTTCCCTCCTCCTGCCAGCACATCTCATAACTAAGACTGGGAATCTGATGAGTAAACATTCCAAGGGAATTTACTATAAGAATATTCCCATTAGAACTCATGTCTGAGTTTTGCCTTAACTATGCCTAGACTGTGTGAAATCTTTAACTTTCCCTATGTAATTGGTATGCGTCTTTAGGGACCAATTTGATATGACTAATTTCCAGGATAAAAATATGAAACAATGGCGGGGATAATATATGAGCATTTTTCATTTAGTGCATGAGTAAAGGTGACCCTTTCAGTCATAATTGCAAATAGCCTGAATAAGCCATCCTGAAATTGAGAGGTTATCTCAGTTTAATTATAACTATGTTCACTTGAAGTAATAAAAAATAGTCACCTAATGAATATCTGATGTGAAGTTTCAGCCAATTAAAACCTTTGAAGGTACATGAAAACTTTTACTGCCTATTCAGTAGTTTGATCTTTATCAATTTCTGAATGTGCTTTTAATATCTTTGTATTTTCTGAGGGAACTATCTGAACTTGTAAAATTTCTAAACTTTAAAAATCATGTGAACAATTAGCTGTAAGAATTTTATTCACTGTGGGCTGGGATTTTTGATAGAAAAAAAGTGAAGATAATTTCAATAATTTTCTCTCCCTAATTAAATTTTAGTATCTTTCTACCATGGGTACCTAATGATTGGTGAATAATTAATTTTATTAATTAGGAATTAGATTAGGGGAAAACTTAATGGGAACATCTTATGTGTTATGTTTTAACTCTGTAAAGTATTTAAACTGAGATAGGACTTTAGAAAATCTTATGTGTTCTGTATATACTTAATGAAACACAAGCAAGTAGATGGAAAAATAAACTTCATGAAGAATTATAATTATCCTATGACAAACAACATAAGATATTACCAAAAAAATCCTTAATCTTTAGTCTTAGGATTTGCATGTATAGAATCTAAAGAAAGGCTGGGTGTGGTGGTTCCCACCTGTAATCCCAACACTCTGGAAGGCTGAGGCAAATGGTTTGCTTAAGCTCACAAGTTCAAGCTCAGCCTGAGCCAGAGCAAGACTCCACTTCTAAGAATAGTTGAGCATTGGTAGGCACCAGTAGTGTCATCCACTTGAAAGGCTGAGGCAAGAAAACATCTTGAGCCCAAGAGTTAGAGGTTGCTATTAGACTGCTGTGACACATGGCACTCTACAAGGGTGACAAAGTGAGACTCTGTCTCAAAATAAATAAACAAACAAACAAATAAATAAATAAATAAAAATAAAAAGAATCAAAAGAAATTCAAGATGGCCATTTATTCTGGTTATCTATTTCTGTGTAAAAAACTGCTCTAAATTCTAGTGACAAAAATCAATTTTAATATCTCAAAATTTTGAAGGTCAGGAATTGAGCAGGCTCAAAAGGGCAGATTTTTCTGTTTTATATAGTACTGACTGTGGTCACCCAGTGACAGTGTCCTGGAAGCTCTGCTGGTCTTGAGTATCTCAGATGACTTCATTCATATGCCTGGTGCCTTTGCAGGGTGGAATAGAAGCCTGGATTTGGTCAAAGTTCTCTTCTTCCTCATCAAATCTTAGGGTCTCTCCATTTATTCTCTCCAGAAGGGAAATCTGACTTATTATTTTTTTTTATTAGTTGGGGATTCATTGAGGGTACGAAGAACCAGTTTACATTGATTGCATTTGTTAGGTAAAGTCCCTCTTATAATTGTGTCCTGCCCTCAAAAGTTGTATCACACGCTGTAATACCTGACCCACCTTCCTCCTTCCCTCTTTTTTCTCCCCTTCCCCCACCTCCCACCATGTACTAGGTCATTAATTGTCCTCATATCAGAATTGAGTATATAGAATTCTTGTTTCTCCATCCTTGTGATGCTTTGCTAAGAATAATATGTTCCACTTCCATTCAGGTTAATACAAAAGATGTAAAGTTTCAATCTTTTTTGATGGCTGAGTAGTATTCCATGGTATACATATATTGCAGCTTATTAATCCATTCCTGGGTTGGTGGGCATTTAGTCTGTTTCCACATTTTGGTGATTGTAAATTGAGCTGCAATAAACAGTCCTTAAGTCCTTGGAAGTGTCCTTAAGGTAAAAGGATTTTTTTTTCTTATGTGTGGATGCCCAGTAATGGGATCATGGGATCACAGGATCAAATGGGAAGCCCAGTTTGAGTTCTTAGAGAGTTCTCCTTACTTCCTTCCAAAAATGTTGTATTAGTTCAAGTCCCACCAGCAGTGTAAAAGTGTTCCCTTCTCTCTACATCCACGCCAGCATCTGCAGTTTTGAGTTTTTGTGATGTGGTCCATTCTTACTGGGGTTAGATGATAGATATCTCAGGGTGGTTTTGATCAGCATTTCTCTAATAATTAGGGATGATGAGACAATTTTCTTTTTAATGGCAACCTGCTATGCTTGCAATGCTAACCTGGTCTACTGAAAAGCAAGGTTTTCTGAGCCATGCAATGCTTTCTTTTCTTTTCTTTTTATTGGGGTGGGGGGAGTGTCTATCCAGTTAAACAATTTAAATCATCAATATAGATACACTTAATTTAAAAGTAAAAAAAATTAAGTTGTGTTTGAGGTTACCTAACTGAGCATCTCTTAAAATATTTGCTGTCATGTCTTGAACTAAAAAGCACAAAGATGGCAGCTGAAAATACAAAGGTTACATTCATAGTAAGAATGAAATTGCACCGCCTTGGGTCAAATCAGCCATTTCTAGGAGTTTTATATAAACATATATGAGGTGACATAATTAAGTCTGAGATCTCATCCTAGAAAAAGTGCTACACCCCTCATTACTGAAAATCACTATGTTGACCTTCCAGGTGCCTCCCCGCCGGGGAAGCTATGCACCCTTGTTAGTGCCTAGTCCCCCCTTCAAAATAATTTTTTTTAGGATGAGGTCATGATCTTAATTCTCAGACTGCATGCATCTCACATGACAGAAGCTTTGTCAGGTTTTCGGAATCCCCTCATTCATCCAAAGCCCTTTCGGATTCAAAGTCTTTCAAAGAGGACTCTCTCTTTCAATCTTTTTTCTTTTCTTTTTTTTTTTCTTCTCACTGACTCCACCCAAAATTCTTACTGTGAACTCTGGTTTTTGATCATGAAGGATGAGGGCTGGACATCCTCAGGGAAGGGTGGGAAATGAAATGAGCCCATGTGTTGTCACCAAGGAGAGGGTTACGGAATATTATTTATGGGGAGGAACTAGCTGTTAATTTGTCAGGAACTCTGCAAGGCTGCATTCTGCCCCTGTGCACATTACTTAACCATCTACCAAAAATGGTCGATGTGACTGCATTTTCAAACGCACGCCAAGGGCAACTAGAAAACAATAATTCAGAAGAAAGAAACAGAAGAGCAGATGACAGCATATTTCAGCGATATACCAGCGTGCACATGGATGAATCCCAGTTTGCTCACATGGGAAATCATTGCAACTTCTCAGGCTAAAGGGGTCAATTAGGAAGTAGGCCAATTATTGTCCTGAAATGTCACAAGTTCCTTGGTGACACAACTAGTGTCTCTCAATGTGAAGTCCCAGATGTGGTTAAAAGTAGGATTTTTTTTTTCTTTTTTTGTAGTTTTTCGCTGGAGCCAGGTTTGAACCCACCCCCTCTGGTATATGGGGCCCAGCGCCCTACTCCTTTGAGCCACAGGCATCACCCAAAAGCAGGTATTTTTTTTAAAGGTGAAATGTCTCCATCCCAAGTACCTGAATAATTGATCTTCCTTCACATAGCATGACCGACAAGATCGATTATTTCTTCAAGGGGAGCCCTTTCTTCCAGACAGAAACCACAGAGCCCAGGCACAGGTGCAGCTATACAGGAAATGAAAATTAAACGAAAGTCTTCATACAGAATGTTCAGGAGCTCAGGCAACTTTCCACACCGGATTCTCAAAACATGAACAGCAGGGATTAAAACGGTTCACTCTAGTAAAAACTGAGAAATCAGGAGAAAATGGATAACAGACACTGGGATTTACAAAGCTCCCTCTGAAAACGCACTTTCCTAGTTAAGCATCTGATGAGCTGGCAAAGCCCATCGCATTATGTTCTATTCAGAATCACTTTTCATTCCCCTGTTTTACATACAAAGGATGATTGGGACTTACCCAACATTTTGGGATCCTGGTATTTCCTGTGGAGACAGGAAAAAAGTTTGATCTGAGAACACTGGGGCATGCACAACATAAAAACTATGGTATTTCCACAATAATAGTAAGACTCATTAGCCACATCTTTTTTCTTTTCTTTTTTGACCATACACAGTGGTGTTTTGCAAAAGTTAACCAGTATTTCAATTTGTATATAAAACCAGCACATTGTACCCCATAATTGCATTAATGCACTCAGGTAAGATTCAATAAAAACAAAATAAGATATCACATTACACCACACCAAAGGCAGAGGCAGATATGTGGCCCAATGTTCATACATCTAAAAAGGTCTACAATAACATAAAATAATGTATCCCTCTCTCTCTCTCTTTTTATTTTGAAAACATAACTACCACTAAGTATTATACAATTTTTGTAACAGATATTGCATGCATTCCTGTTATTTTAAACCAAATTTTTGTAACAGATGCTGTGTGTGTTCTGGTGATTTTAAACCAAATAAATAAAGACTTTTTTTAAATTCTTAATTCTTATTTCTAATACAACATATGCTGCTGACTATAAGTCACCTGTAAAGTACTTCTGGGTGGGTTAGTATATTTTTAAGACTGGAAAATATACACAAGATCAAAAAGATTGTACACAAGATTGTATTGTATCACATCATACCTTTGTTTAATTCTTAATAAACTGTTCACTTGTTTAAAAAAAGCTTGAGAATAACTGCTCTATAATTTAACTTAAAATGTAAAATAAAACTGATATATTTATCATGTATCAGGAGATTTTGGCAGTATATTTATGCTTCTACAGAATAATTACAGATAGCAGTAAGCTAAAAATAACATAAACTATAAATAATGCTCTTTTTTTTTTTTTTTTTGCAGTTCTTGGCTGGGGCTGGGTTTGAACCTGCCACCTCCAGCATATCGGGCTGACACACTACTCCTTTGAGCCACAAGCACCACCCAATAATGCTCTTTTTATTTAGGGCTAAAAAAGCAAAAGAATGTTTGAGAAGGAAATGCGTTTGCTATAGACTATGGCCTGTATAATAATGTATGTATATATATGTATATTTATGTACAGTTAAACCTTGAACAATGAAAGCTTTGGAGTCCTGAACACTCCCCATCCAATCAAAAAAATCCAAGTGTAACTTTTGACACCTGCCAAGCTTAATTATTAATTGCCTAATGTTGAGACTGCGTTAAATGGAGTGGGTCTCCCAAAGGTCTCCATCCTTGTCATCTGTCACCTTGATGAGGAGGCGGAGGTGGCAGGGGTGGGGGGTGGTCTTGCTGCCCCCTGGTGTGCAAATATGGAGGCAATCCATATACCAGTTTGAACCCACACAGTTGTTCAAGGATCAACTGACACATTTACACATAGAACTGATACATTTTTACTTAAGTAAGTACACATATGCATCTTTCAATTGCATGTCCCAGAAACGAAGCTAAATTGAGGGAGGGTGCATTTCCCACACGTGCTAATGAAGGTTGAGTTTATCAACATATTAATGGTCAGCAAGATGTTAGCCAAATTTACAAGAGGTGAAATTTTTACTCCTGTTGCCAAATCCCTGCTTTAGGTTAAGGGGGAAAAAAGACATTTCAACTGGTACGAATGTTAAAGCATTCTGAAGGTATCATGGAATCCAAATAAGAAATTTAAAAATTATAAAGTTGGAGCTGGAATAAACAGAGGGGCGCACTTCCCACAGTCTGAGCATTTGCCTGGGGGCCCCTTCAACTGCCTCCTTTATAAGAAGCTTTCCTATTACCTGACATTCCCAGATGACCTCATCTCTCAAAGAAATGCTGGTAAACACTCCCAGATTTTAATTGTCTGATGCTTCCCTCCTGAGGCCGTGCCGTGGGCTCAGGTACGTTATTGTAAAATTCTGTGCAAGTGTAAAATCGGTGGCAACCGAAATTCTTGGTAACTAGGGTGTATGTATACAACCAAGAGTTTCTAACACTGAAGATATGTTCTTTATGTGATTGCGTCCTGTGTAAACACCCTAGGTAGAGTGAACTGCCATAATCTTCCACATGCAGCCCCCAACACTCCTAGGCTACATGCTATAACCCATTGCTCCTGGACTTCAAACCTTTATAACTTGTTACTGTCAGCAATTATATGGCAAAGGTAAGTATTTGTGCATCTCAATACGGAAACGTTTAGTAAAAATGCTGCACAAAATATAAAAACATGCTCCTGTCCAGGGCAGTTTCAATGAATAGATCTTACAGGAGTGGACATTGCTCTGGGTGGGTCAGTGAGTGAGCCACCCCTTGGGCACCGCTGTGCACTGCTGTAGACTTTATAACACTTTGCATACAGGCTACATTAAATTTATTTCCAAAACTTGCATCTTTCAGTAATAAATTATCATTATCTTCAGGTTTTTTCTTTCTTTTCTTTTTTTTTTTTTTTTGCAGTTTCTGGCTGGGGCTGAGTTTGAACCTGCCACCTCTGACATATGGGGATGGCACCCTACTCCTTTGAGCCACAGGCACTGCCCTGTCTTTATCTTTTTATAGCATTTTTACTTTATCAACTTTGTGACTCTTCTTTGAAACACATTGCACAGTCATACAAAAATGTTTTCCAGGTGGCGCCTGTGGCTCAAGGAGCAGAGTGTCGCCCCATATACTAGTGTGGTGGATTCAAGCCCAGCCTCGGCCAAAACAGCAAAAAAAAAAAAAAAAAAAAAGTTTTCCTTCTTTCTATCCTTATCTATAAGTGTTTTTATTTAATTTTTTTGTCTTGTACTTAAATTTTATTTTGTCATTTTTTCTTATTAGCAATCATTAAGCAATTTAATAATTATAAGCTAAATTAATGGAGCTTAATGACATTTTAATGAATCTAGTGGTCATTGATAAGTATAATGAAATGGTTTTATTATATGGTTTACTATTATTTTTTATTGTTTGTGATGCATTGCGCATACAAGGAATACCGATTGCAGTTGTTAGGTAAAGTTCTAATTTTTAACTTTTTACATTTAAACTTTGTTATTAAAAAACTATGATACTCACATTACTACGCTAGGTTTACACAGGTCAGCATCAGGAATATCACTGTCTTTTACCTCCATATCTTTCCCACTGGAAGGTCTTTAGGGGCAAAGATATGCACAGACCTATCATCTCCCATGATAACGCTGCCTTCTTCTTCCAGAGGCTGTGTTACAGTTAATGCTTTCTGTTTTTATTAGTACAAAGAGTACAGTCTAAAATAAGGATAAAAGGTTTAACATTCTGCATACCAGGTAAAAGGAATTTTTCAGCCACATTATTATCTTTTGGGACCACAATCAAACATGTGGCCAGTTTTTTACAGAAACATTGTTGGTATATAGTACACAACTACATAGCTAGATATAAATACAAAAGTACTAACACACATGGGGTCAGACAATTCAGCTCATGAACTCAACCTAGAAAAAGTGATTTGAAGCTGTCATAGGCCAACAGCCCCAAAAGACTCAAGACTGTCTCAGCCTGTCTCAGCCTTGGTCCCCAGCCTGACCCCCTCCTTGGGTTGATTCTGAGAACAGTTTTCAGATGAAGTTCTCCAAGTACCCTGACTCCCTAGCCAGCTAAACAATGGTAAAAACTTACTCAAGCAGAGTTTCCCAGGTTACTGAGTTTCCCAAGCTATTGGGCTTTCCAAGTTGTCTCCATGGTTACTGAGTTACCCCCTGAGCCTCCACACAGCAACCCCTTGAGCCAAACACCATATTGTAACCCTGCCCCCCAGCTAACTGCCATGTTTTGTTTCCGTTATTGCTTGGTGTGCCACATAGCAACGAAAAAGGGTATAAAAGGCTGACTGCATTTCTCTTCAGGGCCGTTTGCCCTTTGGGGCGGCGGTCCACCTGTGCAGATGTAATAAATCACCACCTGATTTGTGCTGTTTGCCCTTTGGGGCAGCAACTCACCTGCACAGGAGTAAATAAATCATCACCATATGATTTGAGCCTAAAGTGGGGTCCATGTTTTCTTACAGGTGGCCACAGTCACAACAAAGAAGAGACTAGGCAGTGACATCAGGGCACAGCTTTCCAAAGGGCGTATTTCTTCAGTGGCATAATAACGTTTAGCAATGAAGCCTTTTCCTAGCACCAGTTCTCAAATTTACTTGTCAGACCTCATATACATACATTCATATAAGTACTTACATGTTGATATTTCTATATCTACATATCTTTATTTATTCATATATGCCCATTTATGAAGGGTGTAATTCCTATTATGCCACGGTTCCTCCCACAAAAGCTTTAGATAATTTTGTGCAAATGATTGGATGTTGATTATACCACCCTGTATTCTCCTGCCTTTTAAAAATTTATTTAAACTATCTCATGTATTACCTCATTTGATCTATTTGCTAATTTCTCTGGTTGCTAAAAGCAACTTAGCTGGCTTTGAGTTTCATCTGCAAAATATGAAAGAACAGTGGTAGCAACATAAATTAAACCAGGGTCTTCTTGTCTGCTGCCAGCATGGTGGAGTGACATGTTAATTGATCCAGAAGAAATTAATGATAGGGCGGTGCCTGTGGCTCGATGGAGTAGGGTGCTGGCCCCAAGCAAAAACTGCAAAAAAAAAAAAGAAATGTTAGCTCTCAACATTGGAAAGAGTGCCCCACACCCTCAAAATTCATCGAAACCTTTTGTTGTCAAAGAATCTTTTCCAAAGTTTTGTGATATTTTCAAATCAAACCTGTTTAGTCACAGAGTGAGCTACCAGCCTTTCTTACATTTTTTTCCTGCCCCAACTCCCTTGCAGATAAATTCGAATCAGGAAGTAAATACATTTTCTAGTTAGAAAGTGCAATGCCATTTGAAATGTAGAAAGGAACGGATTCCAAGACTGAGAAATTAATGCCCGCACCCAAAGGCACAAAGTAATTATTTTCCAAAGACTGTGTCTGTTAATCCGTACCAGCCAGATGCATGCTGCTTTAATAACAGACACCACCTCAGAGGAATATTAAACAATCCTTCTTGGCGCCTATTAAATCCCGTGCTTGTTGTGTGCTGGGAAATGCAAACTTGTGTAAAAATCAGGAAAAGCCAAGCCATGCTGTTTGTATGTCAGTATATTCTAATTCACCTTCCTGGACAGCACTCGAGTGCTGGTGGGCAGCAGAGCTGAGAAGCACCTTTTGGAATGTGCAAGCGTGACATTGCATCAACTTGGGGTGTGAGAATTAGTGAGCTGTCACAAGTGGAAGAAGAGTTCCACTCTTGTGTCATTTTTTCGCAAGCCTGGTTCAGCCTTCATGAGCAGATTGCATTTCCTGGTGCTCCACTGCTGTGGGAGGCTTCCAGCTCCATGGATAACTACTTTCTGATGCTCATGTGGTACATAGGATTCCCTTTAAGGATAGTACACATTTCAGCCTCTAACGATCCACCTGTGCCCTGTGTCCTTCTGCAGAGAGCTGCTGGGGGCATAGAGATGTTTGGCAACTTGACACATGTTCAATGATGGCCAGATGCAATTTAAAAAGTAGTTAGACCCCTTCCACAACCACTTCTTGTTGCAATCCTGAGCTCCCTCATCATGGGACTCAGCCCCCTGGGTTTCCCTTCTCCCTACATTTCTCCCATCTCCACCCCCCTCCCCTTCGCCAGACGATATGTGTTTTATCATTTGTCTGAGTGTGTCTATATATCAGTTTCATAATAGTATTAAGTACATTGGATACTTTTCCCTCCCATTTTTTTCTTTCTTTTTTTTTATTAAATCATAGATGTGCACATTAATGCAATCATGGAGTACAATGTGCTGGTTTCATATACAGTTTGAAATATTTTCCTCAAACTGTTTAACATAGCCTTCATGGCATTGTCTTAGTTATTTTGTTAAGACATTTATATTCTGCATTTAGTAGGTTTCACCTGTACCCTTCTAAGATGCACCATAGGTGTGGTCCCACCAATTACCCTCCTCATACATACATATGAATTTGTGTGTGTATATATGTGTGCGTGTCTATATGTGTATATATATTTGTGTGTGTCAATATGTGTGTATATTATATATATATATACATGTACATGTGAATTTGTGTGTGTATATATACACACATCAAAAATATGGAATTGTGTTTCTGGGGGAATATGGTTAGATGCTTCTTTGGGTGAAACAATGATTCAAGAACTAAATTGGTTGTTCATCTTAGGAATTGACTGGATTTTCCTTGGAAAATCCTTGGCAAACCTGCAAAGTATTTTATACTGTAACGTCTCTTAATGTCTCAGTGATCAGTCTTAAGGTCTAAAACACAAGGGATTTAAGTTGAGACTGCTCTAAAATAAATGGTTTGTGTGGTAATTCCTCTGCTCTCCATAAGAAATAAGAGATGGGGGTGGCACCTGTGGCTCAGTGAGTGAGCCGCCAGCCCCATACACTGAGGGTGGAGGGTTCAAATCCGGCCCCGGCCAAACTGCAAGAAAAAAATAGCCGGACATTGTGGTGGGCACCTGTGGTTCCAGCTACCTGGGGGGCTGAGGCAAGAGAATCACCTAGGCCCAGGAGCTGGAGGTTGCTGTGAGCTGTGACACCACAGCACTCTACTGAGGGTAACATGGTGAGACTCTGTCTCTAAAAAGAAAAAAGAAAAACAGAAATAAGGGATGAAAATTGATCATTTATTCCAAAATAATTGGGCTTCCTAATATTTACCTTAATAATTGAATCCTTCCACTTAACACAGAGGGTTATTGATCTTTACGGCATAGAAATTGTGCACAGAGCTTGTATTTCTATACCTTATATTAGTCGTGGGATGTAGAAGTTACAGGGGTTTTAGGATTGACAGGAAACTCAAGGGTTATAAACACAAATGTTTCATGTATCTGGATAGAAACATACATTTCTTAATTGTGTATAGAATGTGATCGAGTATGTAATAAGTGTTAATAAACATGTATTATAAATAATTAAACAAGGTAAGTCTATGTTTATATATAAGACATATTAAGATACCATCACTGTTGTAGGTAGGTGTAATTAACTCACAAAATGAAGTTTTTAATTACTCTGAGATTAAACAAAGGAGCCATGTCGGATTCTCCACACAGCTAATGACATTTTATATTTGAAGTTTTCTTTTTTACCAATGTGAAAAACTGCAAAATGTTTTCACCTCCGTGTTTATTTCTTTTCATTTGATTCCTAGTGTGGCTAATCATTTATGGTCTGCTCTTTGACCTTTTATATTTTTATAGACATTTTATTTTGTATTTCAAAATTATTGTAGTGGCCTGGTGATCTTATTAGTATTGATTTTCCTTATTGATTTGAAGAACTCTTTTAAAAAATATCCTGAAACTGGCTTATTGCTTTTTCTCTCTGTCATGTGATAAAAGATTCGAGGCAACCATTTCATTCTTCCTTTGTGTTTATAGATTTTAGACCTTTCTATGGTTGAGAGAACATTGAGTATCATGGGTTTCTGATATCTAATATGATGATTGCCTGGGTGTTAAAGCTGTGGAGGGTCAGTTCACTACCAACTCTCTGAAAACATCAACTCTCTTTTCTTCTAAAGCTTTTCCATTGTTCTTGTTTAAAGTCATAAAGACCCTAGACGGTGTTTTTGTAGATAAGGAATCTATGCTCACCACCATCCGTAACCCATAGCCAATTATTCAAACATCATTCATGGAAATGACTCAATGAATTGACATCATCTTATAATGTGTGATCAGTAGTTTATATTTATTGATCTGGCTGCCGATTGGGAATTTTGTTCAAATTAAACATATAGTAGTTGATGCGGTTGTTTACTTTTTTGGTTGATTAATTTGAGTTCTCTGTAGATTCTAGTTATCCACCCTTGGCAACAACCAAAATGCCCACCAACCCAGGAATGGATTAACAAGCTGTGGTCTATGTAAACCATGGAATACTATTCAGCCATTCAAAAAGATGGTGTCTTTTCTCTGTGCCCGTAGCACAGTGGTTGCAGTGCCAGCCACATACGCTGAGGCTGGTGGGTTCGAGCCTGGCCCAGGGCCCACTAAACGACAATGACAATGGCAACAAAAAATGTCTGAGTGTTGTGGCAGGTGCCTGTAGTCCCAGCTTCTTGGGAGGCTGAGGCAAGAGAATCACTTGAGCCCAGGAATTGGAGGTTCC
This sequence comes from Arctocebus calabarensis, assembly GCA_963573935.1. Taxonomy (NCBI): domain Eukaryota; kingdom Metazoa; phylum Chordata; class Mammalia; order Primates; family Lorisidae; genus Arctocebus; species Arctocebus calabarensis. The sequence goes on from CAUYON010059131.1 coordinate 19,326, forward strand.
TATGAGCTGTGATGCCACAGCACTCTACCGAGGATGACATAGTAAGACTCTATCTCAAAAAATAAATAAATAAAATTTGGAGACTTTACATCTTTCGTATTAACCTGGATGGATGTGGAAGACATTCTTGTCAGTGAAGTATCACAAGAATGGAGAGGCAAGATGCCAAGGTACTCAATTCTAATATGAAGTGGGTAGATGATCTAATACATACCCATAAGAAAAAAACTCAAATCAATTCAAGGTGGGGGGCTGGGGAAACAGAGAATGGGAAGTAGGAAGGGGGAGGGGATGGGGGTTACGGTATGAGGCACAGTTCTTGGGGGTGGGACACAATTATAAGAGGGACTGCACCTAATGAAAGCAATCAGTATAAACTAATTCTTTGTGCCCTCAATGAACCTGAAAATATAAGAAACAAAACAAACAAAAAAGCTTGAATTTTCGACTGTCTGTTCTAGGTATTTACCGTCTTAATCATAGTAGCAAAGACCAACCATTAGTAGCCAGGGGAAGCAGAATTTCATCTCTATACTTTTATATATATTTCTATTTTAATGTCCTTGAATATTTTTCAATACCAGAAAGTTTAGACTCAATTTGGCAAGTTATACCAAAACCCCCATCCATTTGATTGAACCCTATTTAATTTATAAGTGAATTTCGGATGCACGACTAAGCTTAACATTTCAAAATTGTAAGAAAAAATAGAGTAACCATTAGAAATAGGATGGGTAGAGGGAGGGCAATTAGTGGGAACACACCTGCGATGCATCTTAGCAGGGTACTGGCGAAACTTATTAAAGGTAGAGTATTAATGTCTTTATATAGTGATCAAGGAAATGCCATGAAGGATATCTGTAACAGTACGATCAAAATATTTCTGAATGGATATGAATCGTGCCCTGTGATTGCACCAATGTACATAATTATGATTCAATAAAATTATTAAAAAAATAATATTTCTAATTCTACATGAACTCAACACCCAAGTCCTTGAATTTAGTTATTTCAATCACAAAGTTTAAAAAATTCCAATATATTAATGGGTTAAAATGTTCTGGGTAACATGGATGGCTTTTGTAATAGTTGCATTCTGGCTATAGGCTATAGGTTTGCCTGTTACCCAGATAGTGTTCATAGTACCTATTAGGTAAGTTCCCCCCCTCCTTCCCCTTACTCCCTCATTGATTTTTGCTGAGTTTTACTTTCCTCTGTGCACCTGTGTGCTCATCAGTTAATTCTCAATCACGAATTTTCCTTTTGACTTGTTACCTAGTGGTCATAAATTAGAAAAAAAGTAATTAAATATTACTAGGCCTTGACTTTCCTTCCTGAAGAATGTGTATTACTTGCCATCTTTTTAACTTCGAAGGATAATATTAAAATTAATGGAAAAATGTAGAGAGCTCTGAGTTTATTGGCAGACAATGTCTTTTGGAGCTGAAGATATAATTATTTATTGTGTATGTTTGTAATAAATTAATATTTATTGTCACTCATAAACATTTGTCCAAATTTCTTAAAAGTACATAAATATTTAAGAAAGTCTGCTTTTCTAAGTTATTCTTTAATAGTCTTCCTTATAATATACTTTAAGCTGTTAAAAATAGGTTGATATGGACTTACGACTTTAAGAGAAGATATTTCTGATTTATAGAAGAGTAAGTAGTTTTATAGAAGAGCCAGTCCATTAGTTCTTTTCTTCTTTAAACATCATGACTTTAATTGGTATTCTCAAATATATACTATATAAGTAAGAAACAAACCAAGACTAAAAACAAACTAACAAGCAGAATCTTGTGGTTCAAGATTCTTTACTTTTTTACAAGTGCACAGTTCTGTACACACACAAACATTTTCTGAAATGCAAGTCCCCGGTTTTATGTAATTCCATTCTTTATCCATCTGCCTATAATAAACTTTTGGTTATTATTCAGAGTTTGCAAATATAAGTGACTGCATTTGATCTGTTCATTCAGTGAAGTTTCACAAACACTTGGATTTACCACAATTGTTTGAAACAGATACGTGGGACTTCTGTATGGTTACATCGGCTGCTTCACTAGGGAGCTGCCCCAGCAGTCTTACTCTTGAAGGTAGAAATAATTTTGGTGCTACCCCCTAGACTACTAGTCTCACCGTTATTTCCTAAGCCCTCCTTTAAGCTGGCTTCCAATCTTTCTTTCTTTCTTTTTTTTTTTTTTTTTAAGATCTAACCTGGTGTTAGATCAGTATGGCTATGAATAGGGAGAGACAGATGAGGAGCCTCACAGCTCTCAACCACTGGTACCACATCAGAGACTCCAGGGGACCATTTGAAAAAGTATACTTATGATAAAAGTTTATAGATGGAAAATGTAAAAATTATTTTAAAACATTGAAATGTTAAACTTATTAGGAAAATTGGCTTTTGAAGCTATTTAGGTTCTAGATCAGTGATTTGCAGCTTGTAAGGTGTGAGACGAAGGAGAGGCAGTCTAGTTTTTGTGGTTCCTGGAGTTTGCACATCATGGCAGAACTGTATGATGTTGGAGTTTGTGAAGGATATCTCTGAGCTCTTGCTTCCAAAGGATAAAGGCCAGACAAGTATCCCAATCAATAATTTTTTCTTGAGAATTCTGGTCCCTCAGGAAAACTTTCTGGAGATTAGAGGAGATGTGCCAGACTCTCATCTTCAACTTCTTCTTTTAGAACCATTTCTCTGTATTTTGCTGTTCCATATATCAACTACCTTTTAAAATCTAAATCAATGTTTGTTGCCTCCTCCCAATGGTCTGTGTTAGATAAAATGCTGTTCATTCATTTAAAACATTGATGAGAGAATTTGATCAGATCAATGGCTCTCAAACTTTACTGTAAATAATTGAAATGCCCAGTGCCCAAGGCTGGAGATTCTGTAGTGCTTAGTTTAGCATGTTGCCTGTGCTCAACTATATAGTTCTATGGAGTGGTTCTTAGTCCCCTTACCTTTTTAGGAAACTCCTAAGTTTTAGTAATTTTGTTATTAGAAACAGAAGAAAACAAAACTCCTAGGCAGGTTGAAAATGAATAACTGAGCTAGATCACCCTAAGGAAATGTTTGACCTTCAATTTTTTATTCTTTTATTTATAATGGGCAGGCACATCAGCTTTCTGAATTGGGAGTTGATAATCATGACTAGACTATATAAACAATGAGTAAGTTTCGTAGGTAATGGTTGGGCTTGGATATTTTATCATTCTTCACAGAACACACAATGTTGGACTCTCAACATAACCACTGAAGGGCCAATTGCTTAAAACCAAAGCATTTATAATATTCATACTCACATAATCAACCCTGTTGCCCAATGGGATCTTAAACAGATGTTGTTTTATAAATATGTCTAAGATGATGTATGGTTGTGGGAACTTTTTCTCTCAATCTCCCACTAAAAGAGGCCCTAAACAATTATTTCAAAAACTTGTTTTCCCAGACTTAATAAGCAATAGATTTCAGTAGACAGTTGCTCTAGTTGAGAGGACTTCAACTCCTCAGTTGCCATGAATGGTCTAGAACCTGGGCTGAAACAGTGTCCAGCCTAGGAGAAGATCAGTAGAAGCCACTTGGACAATATCATGACTACTCTCATCACTTCCCCATTGCTCTGATTATCCTCTCTGGACCATTTTTATTTTATTTTATTTTTTAAATTTTGACTTCCTTTATGTATTCTGATAATTATTCCAGTAAATAGTAATGTTACCAAAAAAAGAAAAAAGAAAAAAAAAAGAAAAGCAAAAGAAAAGGGAAATTAAATGAATAGCTCTGACAATCCATAGAGAACAAAAGGGATAGGGAATCTTTTTTTCTTTTCTTTTTTTCTTTAGGGTTATGTCTATTTGTGCTTAAATGTTGACATTCAGGACATACTATAACATAGCTATTTTTACATCAAATAAAGGCCAAATTATAATCTTGTTTCCAAATCCTTTTTAGTGGTGACTTGTAAACATCTTAATTAAGTTTAGCAGCTGTCCATAAAGATTCTACTATAAACTCCTCCCCTAAGCAACCTTTTCTACAGCTTGAAGTTTCCCGAAATTCTCTAATCGTTTTTCTCCCTCTTTTTTTCTTTTGGTTATTTTACTTTTAATTGCTACACCTCTGCTAGGGTCTGTTCCATGTATATTCATAATAAGAGTAAACCAGTAATGCAGTTTTAACCGTTTGTCTAGTTTGGGTTACCTCTTGGATGCATTTTTCACAACCTTCACCATGTCTTACACCTAAGATTAAAGGAAGGTGAAAAAGTCCAAAGCAAAGAATCAGTCCCACACTGCTGCTGCTTATCCCAGAGCTTCTGCCGTGCGTAGACCACTCAACTCCCAACATGTGACTGGGGCAGGGCTGTAAGACGGTGGGGATGCTCTGGGTGCCATTGGACCATCCACTCCTCATCACTGACTGGTTTCACACATGAGTGATGTATCCAGGCAGTAATGCCATCCAACTTCACTAGTGTTGTTGTGGACAAGGTCACTAATTAGGGGCTTTTCCACTGTGCTTTCAGCAGACTCAGGTTCCTGGAGAATAGAGATGGACTGGGGAAGATAAATTAACAGCACATTTATCATTCACCCATTCTGAAATCTTTTTTCCTTATGTTTCCCTATGTTATTAGGTAGTAAGTTCTGTTTCTCCCAGTTTTCTTGGGGTACCTGGTTAATTTTCACCCCCTTTTTTAGTTTTTTGAACCAGGTTACATCGATTGCATTTGTTAGGTAAAGTCCCTTTTATAATTGTGTCCCACCTCCAAAAGGTGTGTCACACACCATGACCCCTCCACCCCCTGCCTCTTTTCCTCTCTCTGCTTTCGCCTTCCCCACCCCCTCCCTCCTTCCTTCTTTCTTCTCTCCCCTTCCTCCCCAATGAATCCTGAGTCACTAATTGTCCTCATATCAGAATTGAGTACATGGGATTCATGCTTCTTCATTCTTGTGATGCTTTACTAAGAATAATGTGTTCCGGGGCAGTGCCTGTGGCTCAGGGAGTAGGGTGCTGGCCCCACATGCCACAGGTAGTGAGTTCAAACCTGACTCTGGTCGAAAAATGCAAAAAAAAAAAAAAAAAAAAAAGAATAATGTGTTCCACTTCCATCCAGGTTAATACAAAGGCTGTAAAGTCTCCATTTTTTTAAATGGCTGAATAGTATTCTATAGTGTACATATACCACAGCTTATTAATCCATTCCTGGGTTGGTGAGCATTTAGGCTGTTTCCACATTTTGGCGATTGTAAATTGAGCTGCAATAAGCAGTCTCTTGATAGTGTCCTTATGGTAAAAGGACTTTTTCCTTTTGGGTAGATGCCCAGTAATGGGATTGCAGGATCAAATGGGAGGTCTAGCTTGAGTTCTTTGAGGGTTCTCCATACTTCCTTCCAAAAAGTTTGTATCAGTTTGCAGTCCCACCAGCAGTGTAAAAATGTTCCCTTCTCTCCACATCCACACCAGCATCTGCAGTTTTGAGA
>CAUYON010059132.1:0-27086 GCA_963573935.1 Arctocebus calabarensis
AAAAGGGGAAAGGGAGGGGAGGGGAGGGGGGAGTATGGGTGGAGGGAGGGCAATTAGTGGGATCACACCTATGGTGCATCTTAGCAGGGTACTGGTGAAACTTATTAAATGTAGAGTATCAATTTCTTTATATAGTGATCAAGAAAATGCCATGAAGGCTATCTGTAACAGTACGATCAAAACATTTCTGAATGTATGTGAATCGTGCCCTATGTTTGCACCAATGTACAGAATTATGATTCAATAAAATTATAAAAAAAAAATGATTGCAACAAAATTGCATTTGGTTTTCTTGAAGCCATTTCTCCTATATTACTTTGTTTTTCTGCTTTAGTTCACTGGACGTTGACTTGCAAGCTTGTTAGAGCCCACCCAATGTTACATCAATCTTTAGAAATGTTGTCTTCAGAGATTTTTAATTGGCTCAATCTCCATTGTGCGACAGAAGCATAGAGAAATAACCTCAATGGCCAACATTGTTAGGATGAACATGAAAAGAGATTTTGAGCCTGCCTGTTAACTCAGGAAGACCTTCCCTTCATCGTTCCTTTCAATATGGCCGTCCCTGTCAACTCTTGCTGTGGTGCTTGCCCTGGAGTTTAGAACCTCTGTGGTACAATGTGTCGTCACAGCCTTTAGTTTCCAGTGCCATTCTGGATGATTGGCCTCCAAGATTTATAGGGGAGAAGAGAGAGGGTTGAGGGCTTACCAGTTTGTTGTACAGATTCTTAAAACAATTCTTTGAGTCTCAGCACCACCACTCAGCTAATATAGGTACAGTACTGTGTCCTGGGCATTTTGTTAGCAGCTCAAGTCAGAATACTTTTCACGGCATCCCCTTTGCCAGCACTTGCTCATAGAAAGGACACACAGGAGCTAATAACATGCGTTTTCTAAATTCCAAAGGTGTGTTGATATGTTTCTATTCTTGCCTCTCTTCCATATTCTTTCTCTCTGTTTCTCCTGATTAGTCCAGGGTTGTGGGTGGCTGGAGGCTGCCCCAGCAGCTCAGGGCATAAGGGAAGACCAGCCCTGGACGGGACAGTATCTCATCACGAGGCTCACTCACACCCAAACCGTGCTGATGCACCAATTCACCTAATGGGCACTTCTAGGCATGATTTAGAGCCGTTAAAATGTTTTTTAAAGGAGTGCATATTAGAATTAATGAAATAAGGCAATCCATATAGTTGTGTAGAGACACAGACATAAACGTAAACACACATATTACCTATGCAGGCTGTATCATAATGTAAAAAGTACTTTTTACTGTGGATCCAAATAAAAAGCTCAAAGTGTCCTCTTTGACCCTAGTTTCTTTTCCCTTAGAATGAGTTCTAAGATAATTCTGTCCTACATATTCTCTAATAACATTGAGCACCTAACTATCTAACCACATGCACACACCATGATGAGTGCATACATTTTACGGAGAATACCGGTTTGGGCATCAAACTTTAAGCTAATGCATATGTCTTTCTGAATTTGCCTTATCTGTTCAACATTGTGTTTCTTACTTTTGAAATTAGCTCCCGAGTTGAACAAAGATAAATCTCTATTAAATAATTTGGAACATCAGATACAACAGTTATTGTTCAGATTTAAAAAAAAACACACACACACAAACTGGCTAAAATATTGTTTACATAAAAATTTAAATAAACCAGATGTATGACTCTTTTTTTTTCTTTTTAAGTCCTCCATAGAGTGCTCTGACGTCACAGCTCACAGCAACCTCCAACTCTTGGGCTTAAGTGATTCTCTTGCTTCAGCCTCCCAAGTACTGGGACTATAGGTGTCCACCACAATCCCTAGCTATTTTTTTGTAGCAGTTGTCATTGTTTTTTAGCTGGCCAGGGCTAAGCTTGAACCCACCCACAGTGCATGTGGCGGGCACTGTAACCACTGTGCTATGGGCTCTGAGCCAGATGTATGGTATTTTGATGATTTCTTTAAAAAATCTACTTTATGGTAAAAATTGTATATTTACATTAAAATTATTACAAATAAATCATTGTATATAAAAGGGCAAAGAAGAAAAGATTTTAAAATATTGTAGTCCAATAGTGTTAATTTACAAATAAAAAGTGAGTTTCAATGATAAGAAGTGCCTTATTAAAGGCCACCAAACTAATAAATAGCTCTCATGGCTAGAATATTGGGGAACTGACTAGGATTTCTATCCATTTAAGTGTCAACACTTCTGATACTTAATTTTTAATTCCTTGCTTATACATTTTTAAGATTACAGTCATGTAAAGTTAGTAAACATACCAAAAATTTAAATAATTATAACTATTATTTATACTTAACTATCCAATTTATCTAATATACTTTGATTTTTTACTCATTATATAGTTTACTCTTTTAAATTTAAAAGTAAATTTAAAATTTAATTTCATTGCTTAATGATAGTTAATGCATCACATTATAAACAAGAAACGAATCTGCTTGAACATGGGCTTTATTCTGATAAAACACCTCATTTGAGAAATACATGGTTTCTTTGCTTACTTCCCCACATACCTTTCTTCTCTGAAGCATTCAAGTATATGTAATACTTTATATTTTTCATTAAAATGAAAATAAAACATTAAACTTGATGTATCTCTCTCACTTGCTATGTTCTTTTATATTTTACTTTGAATAGAATTTCTATCCTGGTTTATTTATTTTTTTTTAACGCTCTATTCCTGTTTTCACACATAAGGCTGAATTATTTCACCAAAGTCCTGAATGGAATCATACAAACGTAGCCATCTCCAAACATTTGCTACATGGATTTGGATGCAGGCGGCGCAGACGGGCCTTCCAGAATGCGCACACACTGACAGGTCCTTCTAAAATGAATAGAGCTATTCATGAAAGTAGAGAGCCAGACCTGTGCGAACTCTGAAAGGACTGTTGTACCATGTATACATATTCTACCACATTTACCATCTTTATTTGTGGAGTGCAAATCTTTCTGTCCAAAGGTTTACTACGTTTAGACTCTTATTCATTATTCACCATTTCACGTTCCTTTTTCTTTTTTTTATTTTTTCTGGGAAATGATAGCAGTTTGAATATTTAGCTTGCCCTTCATATGAAAATAAACAGAACAGTTAGCACACTCCCAGATGAGCTAAATGCAGCAATTGAGAGAGTGGAAACTGACAGTTGAATTCATAATTCATTCATTTGAATATATGGTTTTGAGACTTTTCAAACTGGCTCAGGTATTTCATTCTTGGGAGAATTCATTTGTTGGCAGTGTTTGGGAAGTTTTTCAGAATAGAGAGAGATGTCACATACCATGGTACAAAAATTATGCAAGTTTCTGAACAATCTTTTTCCTGAAAGAATGGATACATTTAAATGTATGTTATCAAATGATATTCAGATCTGACAAAGCATTTTTTAACAGAGGTTCTTATTTAAATATATGAAGGTGTCCCTTGAGTGGGTTCATTATTTATTTTTTTAAAAAAAATATTAATTAACTTTCAGTGAAAAAAGTAAATAGTGTAGGTATGGTGGATTTAAGATTCTGAGCTAAATATCTGCAGTAGGCCCCTGGATTCCACTACTGACACTTTTTGGTACCTTATCTTGTGTTAATGATCAACAGCAATTTGATTAAAAAATGCCAATTAATGATCTTTTTTGGAAAGTTATGATTATATGTTTAGCAAATTTTATCTTGATACGATTAATAAAAACATGCTAAGTTATCAAATATTACTGTTCTCAATATTTAAAATTGTCTTGAAACGTAAGCAAATTTCTCTGAAAAGACAAAGGGAAAATATATAATGGTATGAGGAAATGAAAATGAACAGGGTGTTTTGAAACCACAACTCCTTGGTATGTGTGAGAGTAAAATCCTGTTTCACAAACTATTTTATTTTGAATTAATTTTTCTTTGTTCTATTTTCTAGAAACAAATACCTTATAATCAATTTTTCAGATAAGATTTCTTGTAAGTTATTGTAAACTGTTTTAGGTCTTTCTGGGAAATGACTCTTACTCTGGAATTTGAATCACATAGCTTAGACCTCCTTACATTGTCCCAGGCTATTAAAGATTCATTAATTTTAAAGTATGTTTTTTTCTTCACCTTGAACGTTTCTAATACATTTTCTTCAAGGCCCCTGTTTCCACTTTCTTTCTGCAGTATCTACTGTGTTTCTGACTCATTGCATTTTCATTTTAAGCATTGTTACATTTTCAATTCCAAAATTTCTTTTTTCTTCCTTTTGTAGATTCCATCTTTATTGCTATTCCTCATATTTTGTCATTCACTATGTCCACTTTTCCCTTGAATCCTTAAGCAAAATTTTACAGCTGTTTTAAAGTCTTTGTCTGTTAATTCCAATGTCTATATCATCACTGTGACTGATTCAGGATTCAGCCAAACCTTTAAGAAACAGATAAAAATATTAGGAGAGTCTTTCTTTGCAGATCTCCCTTCTCTTATCCCATAAATCCCAGCTGCTCAGCATCTCTAAAATACAATGTCTGCTTCAGTGAGACCTTGGTCCTCCACTTGGGCTCCACTTCCATGTATCATGTTTTAAAAAAACTACTCCCATTATATACATATATGTGTGTGTGTGTGTATATATATATATATAAAATGTGTGTGTATATATATTATATATATTATGTGTGTGTGTGTGTATATATATATATATATGCACACTGCATCTTTCTCTTCTCTAAAGATAAAAATACAAGGTGATCCCTTTCCAATGTCTCTAAATGATTCCTTAACAAACCTTGCTCAGCTTAAAGTTTCCAATGGGAGCCTAATCCTCTTAACAATTACAGTGTCAGCTGGACAAGAAGTCCAGCAATTTTAATTTTAATAGTTACTGCCAGTTTAATTTACCAAAGAATAAAACAATTCATACTACTATTTAAAAAATCAATAAAAATGTTCATTTTTCTAAAAATTCTTCATTGAATATTCTTATCTATTTGTAGGATCCTCATTGCATTTGAACAATTAGTCTGATCTTATTTTGAATATACCATTATTTTCAAATGGCTAAAATGCATATTCAGTTTCTAGTGCATATAATTTTGCTTAATTATATTCTTGTGTATTTATTTACAAATTATTTATAAGCAAAGATGAAACAGTATACAATACTGCATTATACTTAGTTAATAAATATTAACTAATAAGCACTTTCATCTGGATAATTTATGTGCTAATCTCTTTAAGAGTAAATGAAATAAGACACCTTTGAAGTAATTTTTAAAAGCCCCACTGTAATGCCATTTGGTTTAGTAAAGTGATGATTTAATTTGAAGTCTACCACAGCTTCCAAAAGAACCTAGCAATAGAATTGGCTTAACCCCTGGGAAGAACTGACAATTCAACATAAACTACTGTATTTGAAGGAAGTATATTTAATAGTCTGTGAGTCACTCAGTCTACTATAATATGTAAGGGTTACCTATTGCTTTAAAAAAATATTTTGATTAAACTGGGCTGTAGGAGTAGAGTCTAAATTAATTAATATACAAATTTGTCCAAATTCTGCTTTGTGGTAGGTATGAGCTGAATAATTGCAACATGTTTCCTTTATTTAGCTAAAGATTTCTGCTTTGAATATTTCACTTGATTTCATAGTGAGCTTCGAAATGATTTATTCACAAAATTTACTTACTCAGTAGTAACGTCTCATGTGGGACACATGTCAAATCATTCCTGACAAGTAACGAGCTAGAGGAGATTTAAAGTTGTGAATTTTCTTTGACAGATACCTCAGATGGGTATTTTTATTCAAACTCAAGCAGCTAAAATTAAGATAAAATAATATAAAGGATAAATATGATTCAATAAGCAATCTCACCTATCAAATTCTCAAACATATAAAACTATATGCCTGGAAGGACATACATTAAAATCAAAATACTATAAAAGTTAAATATAGATGTGAAGCATTTCATTTCAACAAATGCATTATGGCCAAAATGATCAAAAAGATATGGTCCTTCCTTCAGTATAGGTTGATGAAAGACACAGACAGATGTTTTACCAATAACTATAACAATATCTCTCGAGAACGCACTCATCTAGTTTCCATGTGTTGGTTAGTATTTTTATTGGATGTAGAAAGAAAAACAATATGAGCATATTTCCTTGTGGAAACAATTCTATGAAAAAATTAATGTTTGCTATGTACCCACCCCCAAAGAGGTAGGGGTCAAAGCATGCCAATGAAGAAAAAAATGAATAATATTAAAATTTCTGAATACCTTTTCAGTCTGCCATTGTTTCAATTGTACCATTGTCCATCAAAATTATTTATAATTTCTTTAATCTTCACAAAAACCCTGTGAAAAAAAATTACTGTCCTAATTGAAGAAGATAAAGCACGCTTAAGGATATCTAGTAAATTATACAAAATTTCCAAATAATAACCAGAAAAACTTAGAGTGAAACCAAAACTTATCTGCCTCTTACGTTGTGTACACTAAAAAGAGAGACTGAGAATTGGATTCTCCTAGAAGTTGATTTTTTGAAGGTACATACAGAAGAGGAAATGGGGGAAGTTGAATACAGGAAAGACAATAACATTAATTCCGGGGGCACAGACTCTCCCTCTTTTCTGAGGGAACTTAAACCCCAACTATCCTTATCGGACTTTGGTTGCAATATTAATCTATTTATAGGTAAGACTGGGGTGAGATGCGGGGTAAATCATCTGAGTGTCCAATGTATACTTCCTTGCCCCTGTTACATTGCACCAATCGTACCTCCTCAGAGTGATCAAGTTCTGTTACTCCTGCCAGTAATTTCTTTTTGTCTCTTCTATTTTACCTTCACATTGAGCTCAAGGTCAACAGGTAGAAGCTGTAGCTTTCAGAATAGTGGCACTTTATGTACCCTGGTAGAAAGAAGTGTTCCGAAGATTTTCTTCTGATTTATTGTTTGTGATTTAACATTTTTGAATAGTGTCTTTTTCTGTATGTAACAATTTTTAAGACAGGTTTCTTGACATATAATTGATATATTGATATTGATATATAAGCAACTGTATATATTCAATGTGTACCATTTGATTGGCCTAGTCCAGTAAAAAACAAATGAATAGCCAAACGTGTAATGAGAATTGGAGTCAAGTCTACCAGGACAGAGTATGTTTACATTAGATAATACATTTTCAAAATCCAGAAAACATAGACATGAGCTTAACTCAATAAACCTATTTCTACTTATTTAGATTTGGGGGCAAATAAAATTTAAGTGCGATTTTATTCCCTGTTGCCCCTGGGGTATTACTAGGATGGAGGGGCCATCCTTTTGATTTTTAATGTGAAGATATGTCCTTTGTAGCCTCTTCATCTTTGGAATGCACATCACAGACAAATAAAAAAAAAAAAAAGAAAGAAACAAGTGTCCCACTTTAAAGAACTGAATCTAAAACCATAAAGCCCACAGTTTCAGGGACAGAAAGCACAAATTCCCCCAAAACACATGACCATGGGGTCCACTGGTTCTGATACATATTGTACTATCGTGAGACGCCAACCCAATATTATTAAATAACTATGAGTCAATACTCACAGGAGTTTGAAAATGAGAGCACTGGCTCGGAAAAAGAGATATCAAAAGAGTATCCACAACATCTGCTACAGTCTTAGGTCTACTACCATTTTAGCTGCATTTCATATTCCTTTTAAAAGAAAATGAATGAATGTTGAATAAATGAATATCAAATCAGTCAATGAATAATTGCAATTTTCTTTTCCCTAACTTTTCATTGTATCTTGCAACTATGGTAGACAGATAACTTTCTCTCTCTCTCTCTCTCTTTTTCTCTCTCTCATTCACAGCTCTTCAAAATAAAAGAAGACATGCCAAAGACCTTTCACATACACCTGAGCCTCCTTCAGAAGGCAAGATTTGGGACTATAAGAATCAGGCAGATGCTAGAATTGGATAAGACTCTGGGATTCTTGGCAGAGTGTATTTTGGTTGTGCTTGGCTTGTGAGTTACTAGGAGCAAGAGTGTGAATTGTGGCTGGTCCTCCAAAAAGTGATACCCCCTGATATTGCTTATCTAGTGCCCTCCCTTTTAAACTGTACTCTGTGACTTTCCTGCTACTTTAGACCAGTAGAATGCAGTAAGAGTGATGTGTTGACTTCATGCCTAATCCTGAGACATCATGGCTTCTGCTTTTACTCTCACCCTAGACTGTCACGTGCATTCAGACAACCTACTACAGAGAAGCCAGGTAGAAAGAGAGGCCTTGAAACTACATGGAGATAAACCAGAAAACTCAGCTGATGACCCACATGGAGACCCCACATGTTTGAGTCTAGATGAACTGGCCCAACCAGCCCATGCCTTCCTAGCTGAAGTTATTAATAAAACAGGCTATGGGATGCCTGTGGCTCAAGGAGTAGGGCGCCAGCCCATATACCAGGGGTGGCAGGTTCGAACCTGGCCCTGGCCAAAAACTGAAAGATAATAATAATAATAATAATAAAATAAAACAGACTATGAGATAAGCCACCTTGGATCTTCTACCCTTCATAAACATCCCACAGGGCATAGACAAACTTTTCCTGCCTTGTCATTTCTGAATTTCTGGTCAATGGAACTGTGAACAAATAAAATGGCCTTTTTTTTTTAGGCATTATATTTTGGAGTAATTTGTTGCACAGCTGTAGATATCCAAAAGGACTATAATTTTTTTTTCTTTACTTTAGAACAGCAAGAAGGAAATGAGTACGGTGAATCTCAAGTGCAATGTAATTAGGCAGGTCAATCCTGAGTGCCACCATGATGTCACAGTGTCACACTGCTACTGTCTTCCACACGGACTCCAGTACTGAGTTCTGACTTCAGTGCCAATACATTTTTTCTCTAACATATTTTAAAAAGCAGCTGTTTGAATGCATAAAATACATTTTATTTTTGACAGAATTATCTCAGCTATAGAAAACAGAGCGCTGACTATTTTTTTTTAGAAATCTGTTTCCACTTTCATTACAAAGCCTTATGGGAATACACTTCTCCAGTCTGCATTCCAGTAGCCTTTTCTTATTTCCCATAGCTATGTCAAAAGCAATGATAGCAATTTAAAAGAATAGAGCAGAGTATGCGATAATAATACACATACTGTATGGTTTTATAATATCTTTTAGTGGTTTGAAAATTACTATATGTGCTGATAGTAAGTCAGCTGGCTGATGACTCTCCTTTGCTTATAACTGTGTAAGGGAATAGTATCAGACAGTAAAGGTAGGATTTTCCTTCCTGAATCTTATCTGTCATATTTTCATAAATATGAAAATGAATATTTGTGGTGTCTTAACTACAAGCATTCCTTAAAATCTGCTTTCTATGCCAAGACAGTCATTTTCATTTTATCGACTATTTTGGTTATTTGCTGGAAAATATCATAGTTTATTTTCACCATGCTTCCTGTTTTCTGGAAAAGTTGAATGAGAAATTTAAATACAACAACATAGCAGATTTCCTCATTAATTTGGTATTGAAATTAAGGGAAGGGGGAGGATAAGTGGAGGGAGGGTAAGTGGTGGGGCCACACCTACAGTGCATCTTTGAAGGGTACAGGTGAAACTTACTAAATGCAGAATACAAAGGTCTTAACACAATAACTAAGAAAATGCCATGAAGGCGATGTTAACCAATTTGATGAAAATATTTCAGATTGTATATGAAACCAGTACATTGTACCCCATGATTGCATTAATGTATGCAGCTATGATTTAATTTTAAAAAAGTAAATAAAAAAAAAAGAAATCTGGTATGGAAGTTTGGCATTTTCTGAAATGACATTACACTAGTATTTTTCAAGTAAATATTAATTAATATTGCCAACAGTGGAGTTAAATGTAAAGTAAAAATTATCTTATGTACTCAAAAACATAAGTTTTTATGCAAACATAATTTACAAGAACAGAACTATTTTACAGCTAAACATATAATTTATATACATTATATTTAATCAAAAATAGCTTTTATAATTATTAGAAGGTTATTAAACATATATATATATAGGCAATAATACAAATGTGATATTTGCTCATCAACAGCATGAACTCTCACTAAACATAGTCGCATTTCTTCCTCCTTGGGTCAGGGGAGGGACCAGCAAAGGAAAAGAGATAATGTATGTATCTTGACAATCAGAAAATAGAAAGTGCTGGCTCTTTGACACTTGCTGGATAGAATTGGGCCTGAATTCTTTTGGAAGAAGAAGACAGATAAATATGAAAATGACTATTTTAAGATAAATATAATGAAGAAAATAAAATAGGGATAATAAGAGAATGACTGAGGTGGAAACAGTGTTTTAGTTGGAGTGATCAGGGGAGTTACCTGGAGGAGGTGACGAAAACAAAACTGAATTCTGAATGGCGAGGAGACAGATGTATAAAGACGAAGAAAAAACATCTCACTCCAAAGGCTGTGAGGACTAACGTTAGCAGGTGAAGAAACAGGAAGTCGGCCAAGGGAGCTCCGGAAGAACGAATCAAGAGGAAAATAGAGGGAGAGGGAGGCAGAGAAGAATGAGGGACCACCCCTCGGTCATTGGCTTAAGCAATTGCTGTGTACTTAAATGAGGACTGTGAGGGAGAAGTGTGCTTGTGTTCATACTAATCCATATTTCATGTAATCTTTAAATTCTACATTTATACAAAGAATTCTTATTCCATCTGCATTTCCATCAGAGGTAAGGACGTCAACACTGAGCAAAGAAAGTACATTCAGTATGGAAGAACCTCCTAGAAGAATCCATATGACTAGTAACTGAAATGGGACCTATGCCTGCCAACGTACCCTCTACCTGGAGTGATGAAAGAAAAAAGGAATTCTAACACAAGGGACATGGTAGGAGGCTCCAGGGTCACACTTATGTTGAGCAAATACTAGAAACATTCTCTCTGGACATATCCAACTCTCATTTGAAAAAAAAAAAGGAAAAAAAAAAAGTGAAGCTTCATGAAAGTTTTATAGCACAAGGGGAAAAGAACATTATTCTAAACATTGCAAATAAATACATAGTTCTGAAAGTTGTAATAACCTGTAGAAACCAAATGTTCTAGAAAATATTCAGTCTACTGCACAATACGAAATGATATGCCTTTTTGAAAGAGATACTGGGATTCATAAGAAAAAATTAATTTAGAGGAAGAATAAAGAATTTAGAATTGGCTAAAATAATGGAAGATGAACAGGAATTTTAAAGTTAATTGTTATGAAAACAAAAAAAGGTAGACTCAGGTGGTCTTCTCCACATGAAATACAAAAAACATAACAACAAAATGTAAAAGAAAAGGTACTATAGAGGACAGATTAGAATTACTAGCCTGAGAAATATGAGAATATTTCACCCTGGCAAGAAATCTGAATAACTGAGAGCAAGGAATAACCAAATATGAAATAGAAAAAAAAATTTTCTTGAGCTGAAACATTATTCAAGTCTATGAATCAAAAGACTTTGTAAACCCCAAACCATAATTAAACAAATGACTCAAAACGAAGCATTAGCACCCAGAGAGGGAGGGAAAAAAAGTTACCTCTGAAGGAACAAAAGATGGGAGGTCCTCAGATTTCTCTCCTACAAGCTGAATGGCAGAGGATAACACAGAATGTCTACAGAATTTTAATGGAAAAAGTTTGTGACCTGAAAATTCCACATCAGCCAATTTATTGTTTTAAAACGAAAGCAGCAAGACATTCCTAGGTTATAAGGACTTGGAAAATACCGAAGCCAAGTGCTCTTTTTTGGGAAGCGAAACAGAATCACTGATACAATTCAAATGATAAAAATATAAATCAAAAGTACCAGTGATGAGCCCTGAGACTACTTAAAAATATCAGATTAACGAAATTGAGTCAAAACCAAAAAACCTTCCGCGGATTTTCTGAGCACCTGCTATGTGCGGGAACTCAGCGACCCAGAGGGGAAACAAGAGTAAAGGAAGCAGTCTGCGCTCTGCTTTTCTTCAGATGAGGGTGGTGTCAAAGCCAGAGAGTGTCAGATAGCGATCGGGACTCCGGGAAAACAGCAAAGGGTCAAGAAATGTAGCAGGGCTGCAGTTTTGGCGAGGTGGGCATGAGAAGGCCTGTCTGAGGAGCTGGGATGAACTGAAATGAGACACGAAGGCCTTTAAAGGTCTTCCAAGAGATTTTGGAAAGTTCCAAACACTTGAGATGGGAGAGAGCTTGCCAGCCACAGCGGGGAGGCGGCTGTCAGAGAAATGAGAAGGCAAGTGATAGAACTGGCAGTGACAAAGGACTCAGATCACCCCTAAGTCATGTAAGAACCGAGGGTTTTATTCTAGGGCAGTTGGAAAACTAATGGAGAGTTTTAAGCAGAGAATTAATAAAATGTAATTTAGCTCTGGAAAAGCTCCCCTGGCAATTATATATAGGAAACAGCCTATCAGGTGTCAGAAGTACCAATTAGAAAGCTATTACAGCAATTGTCTTTGTGATTACAGATTAATAAAGAGTGGTGGGAGGGTCTTGCCAGAGAAGAGGAAGCTGGTACTTTAACTTCATTACTGTGCCTGAGGTTTAATTTACTCTAGTAGGTAATTAGAGAAATACATGCTCAAGTGAACATTTGTCAAACTTAAATGCAAATACTAGTAGAATTTTAAAATAGATTGCCTAAATTTCCAAACAACTATTGAAGACAAAGTAAACAAAACATGAATCTTACCCTCCTGTGCCTGTAAGGTCTAAACTAATTGCAAAATGAGTAAAATCAGGTTAGTAGAGACTAGTTGAGGATATGGACTACGTTAAACTAGACGGTGCTCCCGCCTCTCCAAAGCAGTAGAAATGATTCATTTTCACGTAATGTACTGCCAGATCTCACAGTTTATCAAGAAAAGATGGAACTCTGAATTTTTAACGTGAAATGTATGAATCTGTGAGCTAATATATAGAACTCATCCCCCATCAACAAAAATAACCAAAGAAATCAATCAACCAATGTTAAAGAAATAAATTGAATTTTGGACCGTTCGTCGTCCACATTAAGTTCTAGATAGTAAAAACACAAGGGAAAGAAAGAAAATACCAGGAACATCAAAGAAGCACAAAAATCAGAACACAGCCAATGAAGTTAGAAAAGTCAACCCTTATTCTCCTGCTTACTATACTGGCATTAGTCAAGGTTCTTCAGAGAAACCAAACCAATAGATGGTAGACATATAGGCACGCATTGGTAGTAGGTAGGTAGATAGATTGATCAATACATAGATAGATAGATAGATCAATCGATAGATCCCCTTTTGCACCTGTACCTTACAATACACAGAGATTTATACCGGAAGACTTTTATTATATGGCATTGGCTCACACAATTATGGAGACTGGCGAGTCCCATCATCTGCCTTCTGCGAGGTGGAGACAAGGAAAGCCTGTGGTGCAGTTCCAGGGCCTGTGGTGTGGAATCCATTTTGAGTTTTAAAGGCCTGAGAACTAGGAGTCCTGAGTGCAGGTGAAAGTGCTGCTCCAGCTCCGGTGGCCAGGCAGAGAGTCGGTTCATTCTTCCTTTGGCCCCTCTCTTCTACGCAAGCCCTCAGTAGACTGAATGAGCCACCCTATTTGGGAGGACCATCTGCTTTACTAAATTCACCAATTCAGATGCTAATCTCTTCTGAAAACATCGTCCCAGAGACACCCAGAAATAAATTCTAATCAGATATTTAGACATCGTGTGGTCCACTTAAATTAACGCATAAAATTTCTACTTTCTACTTCACATATAAGGGGTTAAATTCTCTAATTACTTTTATTTTAGTTTATTGTTTGGCATCAGGGTATATGTTTTTTCTTTTCTCAATTTTCTTATTGATTTTTAATTAAAATCATAATTGTATACATCTATGGGGTACAATGTGATGATTTGATATACCGTGTGCAATACTTCAATCAAACTCATTAACAGCACATTCACCTCCCTGGATTATTTTTTATGGTAAGGCATTTAAAATTTACTCTTAATTATTTTGAAATATACCATTGCATTGTGCATAGTAGTCTAATTTTTTTTTTTTTTTTTTTAGAGACAGAGTCTTACTTTATCACCCTTGGTAGAGTGCTGTGGCATCACACAGCTCACAGAAACCTCCAACTCCTGGGCTTAGGTGATTCTCTTGCCTCAGCCTCCCGAGTAGCTGGGACTACAGGTGCCCACCACAATGCCTGGCAATTTTTTGTTGCAGTTTGGCTGGGGCTGAGTTTGAACCTGCCACCCTCAGTATATGGGGCCAGCACACTACCCACTGAGCCACAGGCATTGCCCTAGTCTAATTGTTTTTAGAATAACTAACATAATGAGTTTTTTTAATCATTCAAAAAAACATTGTACAAAATTTTTGTTTTTATTAATTATACCCCACTTATCTTGAAAAATGAGGTTAATGCTACAAGATTCACCAAAAACCAAAGTCAAAGATTAAAAAATAAACATATGGATAAAATTAAATTCAGTGCTGCTAAGGCTTTGAATGCTCCCATAAGACACATTTTTTGGCAAGGTCAGTAAACATCAAAAGTAATTGTTCACTCATCAATGAGATACTGGATAAATGATCCTGTACTTTAGTTATCACAGAACTCAGAAAAGGGATGTAAAGTTTGTTATAAATAATTAACACAGCAAAAGAAAATCATAATAGAGAATCAGCCAAGGGAAAAGCTAATGGTGTGTAAAATAAGGGCCACTGTTAAGGTGAGTTTTTCTGGTGGCCTTGAAAATGACTTTTCCATACAGAAAGAAAATTTGAAGTTAGCTGAGTTTTTAATACATTAAATATATAAAGCTATCAATTCAGAAAGATTTTTTTCTCTCGTATGTTGAAGTTGGTAATGTGCTGCAAAATCACTTTCCTAAAGACGGGCGCATCCTGATCCCGAGACCTGTGAATATCATACATACATGTCAAAAGAGACAGAATGATCGATCAACTGAAACAATTATCCCGGATCATCTAGTGGTCCCCATATAATCATACATTTCTTATAAGAAGGAGGCGAGAGGACCAGAGTTAGAGCTGAAGATGTGATGTCAGAAGCCAAGGTTGGAGTCAGAGCGAGATCTGAAGATGCTGTGCTGTTGGCTAGAGAATACAGGTAGGGACTACAAACCTCGGTGCAGGTGGACAGCTCGGGAAAACCGGCTGTTCCCGAGAGGCTTCCAAAAGAATGAAGCCTTGACAACACTTTTATTTTAGCCTCCAAGACCCATTTCAGAATTCTGACCATGAGAACTGTAAGATAATAAATTTGTGTTTACTAAAGCCACTACCTTTGTGCTAATTTGTTACACTAATATCAGAAAACTCATGTGAAGCTCAACTTAAAGATTTTACTAATCTGGCAATTTTTTTTTTTTTTTTTTTTTGTAGAGACAGAGTCTCACTTTATCGCCCTCGGTAGAGTGCCGTGGCATCACACAGCTCACAGCAACCTCCAACTGCTGGGCTTAAGCAATTCTCTTGCCTCAGCCTCCCAAGTAGCTGGGACTACAGGCGCCCGCCACAACGCCCGGCTATTTTTTTCTGTTGCAGTTTGGCCAGAGCTGGGTTTGAACCTGCCACCCTCGGTATATGGGACCGGCACCCTACTCACTGAGCCACAGGCGCCACACTAAGTTGGCAAATTTTAAGTGTCACTTTCAAAAGAATATTGGATTAACCTAAGAGAACTTTGACATTATCCATTTAGAACCTACTTAATGAAACTATCATACATAAATATAATTGCACTTATAAATCCAATGCACTCTAGTTTTAACTACTTAATTAAACTGTTAAAAAAATCCTCTAGATTCAAGTAATAAATGGCTCCCTCTATCTTATTTGAATCTTTAGTCCCCCAGTCCTACCAAAAGCCATTTTAGTACTTAATTGGGTTTGCTACTTACTATTTGGTTCTATCTTAACTCCTCTTCAAATTCTTTCCATGTAGCCAGTCTAAAACATTCAGCTATACTGAAATGATGGCCTGGATTCAAGGACTTTTTTTGTCTGTTTCTGGCCCTAAGGTCAATCATTTGAAGATCTAAGTAATCAATTTGGAAAATCTCCTCTGACATATTTTCGAATGTATATTAAATTTTGTCATTCCCTTTCAAATGAATAAAGTTAGTATTCAAATACCTCATGACACGGCAAAGAATTTAAGTAGAGCACCTGAGTGAGCGAGTGAAAAGGATGACAAGATAAGCTCAAGGCATAACCAAAGACGGGGAACAGTAGAGTGATGTTAACAATTAGCCCTTCGCTTCCAAGTATTGATGAGTTTGAATTTTAAAGGTAGCACCCCCTTTTCTGTTTCCCATGGAGAGTTTTGGGTTTTGAGGTAACAGAAACTGCTATGGAACGAATATTTTCATCTTCCTCAAATTCACATATTGAAACTTAACCCCCAAGATGGTATCTGTAGGTGGGATACTGGGGGTGATTAGATCCTGAGGGTGGAACTTTCATGAATAACATTAGTGCCCTTATAAAAAGGATGCAGAGAATGCCCTTCTTCTGTTTGCTACACAAGAAACATAGTGTATGAACCAGGACACAGGCCCTTGAGGGACTGAGAGTCTGCTGGTGCCTTGATCTTGAACTTTTCAGTGTCCACAACCATCAAAAACAAATTCCTGCTGTTTATAAGCCACCCAATTTATGGTGTTTGTTACAGCAGCCCAAGTGAACTGAGACAGAACCACTGACAACAGCTGCTGCTCATTCCAAAGGCCCGACTTGGCAACTAATAGGCGCATTAGGGAACCCACACTGTAATGAAACCCAAATTCAAGCCCTTACTGCTAGTCCAGAAAGTTAAAATAAGGATTCTAAAACCACTGAACAGGAGGCATATAGTCTTTCTAAGGAAGAAAACTAAATTATAAAACCAGAAAAAATACAATTACACATAGAATAAGTATGACTAGCACTGAGATTGCGCTACCACCAGCGCATAAGAAGAAATAATGGGCTTAGCCAACCACACACTTGAACTCTAAATTATCATTATTAGAGTTGCTCTACAAAAAGTTACTTCCACTGAAGTTAACGTATGCCCCTGAGTTATCAAACTTTTTGGACTCTGTAAATATTTTTATGGTATTTATTGTATCTTTTTCTTGTGAGAGAATTATCCTGTATCATCTAGTGGTGGCTTCTTTTTGTAAGAAGGAGGCAGAAGGATCAGGGTCAGAGAGAGAGATGTGATGTCAGAATGATATCTAAATTATGACATCATTGACTCAAATGTAGACACATTTCAAGGTGACAACACATTTGGAAATCAAATACAAATGTTTTAAGCACACAATCAGAAAACACCACTACAATATTGTTAAAAAAAAAAGTTATCGTGTTTCAACACTCTTAGATGATTATGTATTCAAATAAATTTGATTTATTAGCAGTTATGATTATGAAATGACAATTTGTACTATTTATTTTTTACTTGAATTCTGCTATATAAGATATTAAAGATAGTATCTTGATTTTATCCTTGTCGCATACATCTCTATTATTAGACACAACTATAATATGCCTATTTAAGCAAATTAAAAAAAAATCATTTTAACATCAGATTCAATAAAAATCAAACCAAAAGCACTAAAGGTAAAAGAGATTTTACATTATAAATATTTAAATTAACATCAAAATGAAAAAATCATCTTAAAACCTGCAAAATATAGAAGAAAAATTAACTTTTAGTGAAATGTTTTTCTAATGGCATTTTCAGTCTTATGTCAATAATAACAAAACCCTCAAAATAGAGTTCTAGAAATAAGGTTAAAAAGTGGATAGTCGTCAAACTTCCTGTAATATCCTCTTCTAAAACTAGAGGAAAAAAAGAGAAAGAAACTTCTTTTTCACGTATTCATAGAACACACAAAAACTCATCACACAGAATACCACTGGAAAAATTTCAAATAATTACAAGAGAAATATGATATGACCCACTATTTTAAATTATTTATGAAAAATATTAAGTAACTAAGGATAAAATTAAGAAAGGTCCAGAGATTAAGACTTGTTAATTTCAAAAGTGAAATTAAAAATAATATATAACATGTCATTTTAATTGATGAAAAAAAATATTATGTATCAAAATCTCCATGTTTTAATCTCTACTAAAATGAAAAGAAATAAAATTAATATACATTACCTAAATACTCACTTGGAATCATAATTTAAAAATAAACCCCCAAGAAAACGTGAATATGTGAAAATGAGAATAAAAACAATCATATAAATTAGTAAATAAAAAACAAAGAACAAATAAAAGCACAGTTTTAAAACATAACATAGACAAATGCTCTGAAAAACTCATATTACTTTTGCTTAAAGTAACAAGAATGAAAAAGGAATGGCTATAAGCAGGATCTATGATGGGCTGGGAGCTGCATTGCCCAGATCGGCCCTCCCGGAATTCCTCTCTGCCCTGCTGTTGGGAGAGCTGTCAGTGGAAGACCGTCAGCACTCTGCTCCTAGAGACTCCTCCACAAAGGGCAGGCCTATCCCCCATGTCCAATGACTGATCATGAAGAAAGGATAAAGTTCTGCTATTCAATGTGAGACAATCTGAAGGACACTTTTTAGCTCAGAAGCACCACATTGGCCAGCTGAGGCTCTCAGGCAGGTACACAAGAGTGACTTCTGCCCAATCCTGCCTCTTTCCCCTGACTTCACAGAGGTTGATCCCAAAGGCATTCCCTAATAAGTGTTCTGAACACAAACCTCTGACTCCCCTCAAACCAACTTATTTCAGAATTCATAACACATTTGTGTCAACTTCCTATATAAAAAACATACCTATTACCATTTTATGCTCATATATATTGAAGGGCTGATTTCCAGTAAATATATCCACTACTATCCCAAACTGATTCATACTGGAACAGAAAACTAGTAAAATTATCAAATAACTGCACATCCATACCTAAAAGCCTCCAGGGAGAACATTTTACTTCATTTTATTAACATTTTTGGAAAGGTAATCCATTAGTATAGACAAAAACAAGTTTGAAAACTACATAGTTTAATTTATGACGCTAGTAAAGCATATAAACAACTATGAAAATATGGAAGTAAGAAAGAAAATAGATTGGGGTCTTGAACACGAAGCCAGGAAGATGATAGAAATATTTGAATTAAATCATGTATATGCTAATAGCAAGTAGTGCAGCTCGTGAGTGACTAGAATGTATAAACCCTACTTTAAAAAATCCTGAAAATTAATCCAATATTAATAATATCAATAACAGAAAGGAGCAATAACATTTTTTGAAATGGCACTATATAAAATGCACTTTTTAGGCACTTTTATTTTTATTCTTAGTTTTTTTTCTTTTTGAGGTAAAGTCTCACTATTTCGCCTTCCAACTCCTGGGCTTTAGCGATTCTCTTGCCTCAGCCTCCCAAGTAGCTGAGTTTACAGGCGCCTGCCACACCCCCGCCATTTTTTGTTGCAGCTGTCATTGTTTTCTAGCTGGCCTGGGCTGAGCTGGAACCCATCAGCCCTGGTGCATGTGGCCGACACCAAACCACTGGGCTATGGGCACCGAGCCTTTATCACTTTTAATGAATTAAATGATAAATATGTTAAGAATAATTCTTGGATGCAGCTATTACTTTTCTCTTGATTTTCGACATGACAAAATGGAGGGAGAAAATTTAAAGTACTTTTGTCAAATGGTATTAGAAATAGACTCAAATTTTGAGCCCAAGCAGAGCTCTCCAAATCTTGTCTCAGAAACCTGACTCCATAAGTATTTAAATACACACACACAGACACAGACACACACACATATACACGCTTCCTTAGGGTAGATCTTTCACACAATATCTTCACTGAATAATTATCCAGCATTAATGTAATTATCATCCACTATTAATAAGAATTTTTCCTAAAGATACACAGTTTAAAATTAGTACTTGAAGTAGTAAATCAGTTATAATTATCAATAAAACAAAAGAAAAAAAGCAGTGTCTCCAACTGCATTATATGCGAACCAGAAGCCATCAAATGAATAGGAGAAAGAACAAATAAATACAGCTCAAGCCCTCATTCTATCTCTTTAGGGTGGGAAAAGACTTCGTAAGTAACACAATATCCCAAACTCAATTCAAGAAAAATTGACACTTTGTCTATATAAAAGGTGCCACACAGAAAGTTAAAAGACAAAAAATAAAATTGAAAAATTAATATTTGTATTAACTATAACAAAGGATGAAAACAAATATATTAAATAAATATGTAATAAATAAACATACATAAATATGGTATATGGTGTATGGCATATGCTACAATCCGTATGTATATATAATATAAATATAAATTCTACCAAGCAATGACAAAGCGTTAATCACCTCGTCTTGAACTGGTTTCACCCAGAAAGCAAACCAGGCAATAAAAAGCATACATGCTCCTATTTTATTAAGTAACACAGGAATTGAATATGAGAAGTGTGTTGTTCAGGATATTGCATCCTCGTTTATAAGTGAAACATGTTTATAATTTCCCTTTATAACAATATATTTTCTCCAATTTCAATGTCAGGTGTATCCAGATCAAGTAGAATGATATTGAAATATTTCTTCTTTTTTTATTGTTTATAAGATTTCTGGAATCGCTTGTCTTGTAAAATCATTGTGGTCTATGAGTGTATGATAGTTTGAAAAAAAAAAAAAAAGAGAGAGAGAAGTGTGTAACCAGAGTATGTACAAGCTGTGCCAGTCACACGCTTCTTAGGAAGCATCTCAATATGGTCTTGTGACTAATCCAGGTGTTTTTGCCAAAATACCAGAGTCTGAATCACAGGGAGTATCCCAATGTCAAATTCTCCTTTGTTTAGCACCCAAATTTACTTCTTTGGTTCAGCCTCCTCAATATCCTTCGCCACATGTTTTTCCAGGTCCTTGTTGGTTATTTTATTAACGAGTCGCTTCAACTTTTTGGTGTTTGAACTATTTTTTTTTCTGGAGCTGGGACAATACTGTCCTACTCAGACCATGAGAACTGATTCGGGAACAATAAGGATCGGGAGGTGATCGTAGAAAGCTCTTGCTTTAAGGTGAAGACACTGTGTCACCTCCGGGCAAGAAAAAGGCTGTTTCCTTCCAGTAAATTGGAGAGAAATACTTCTACTGATCTAGAAGTTTCTGATAAATGTGCTTGTTCCATATTCTCAGGACACTTACTCAACTATCCTCATTCCAGGCTTCAGGGTATCTCTCTTATTTTCCCAGTGTCTGGCTTTTACATAAGAGGTTCTTTGAAGCTGTACCTTCAATCTTCTTTGTGAATCTGGTATGTTTCCAATTAGATGTTGAGCCTTATTTTCAGCACAATTCTCTCTCTCTTTGTCTTTCTCTTTCACTACATATATAAAAACACACCTACATATATACACATATACTTATGTATATATATGAAAGTCTCCTGTGTCCCAAGAATTATACCCCACTTGGTACCTGCCACCTGCAGTGGAATTCCTTCTGCCTTTATAATGGTGAATAATCCAGCTATCAGTCCTATTCTAAAGCTTTGCATTCTAGGGTAACTCCTGGTGTTCATTTATAGTTTTGTCTCAACTTAGTCAAACTTTCGGTCCTGGAGACTTTACCTTTCCCAGACTCCTGGATTGTACTTGCAGGCTTCCAAAAGTTTCTCAGGAGGTAAGAACTAAGGAGCCCCAGACGAGGACTTGAGCAACTGTCACGTTGTTCCTCCATGATGCCATCAGAGCTCATACAGAGCTGATCACCCTATCAGTAGCTGGGACAGAACAAGTATCTAATATCTCAGGATATATTCAATATAATGAATAGGAAGTGACATATAAACAGACCTTCTACAAGGTAATTTGTAGCAAATAACTACTAATGGCCAGTAAATGTATCTTGTTACATGAACAAGTTCACTATCAGAATAGTATACTGTTAAAGAATAGTGAGAAATCATTTATTATCCATCAGATTGGCAAGCCTTTCTAAGAATCAGTCTTGAACCTTCAGCTGTCTACAGACTTTGAGGTAGGTGACATTCCGCCATATGTGTGACCTTTGGTTTGAGCTTTAGCCCTGACCTTTAACTTTCCACTGGGTTTCTCTAATTTCTAAAATCAAACTCCGTATCAGATACCCTCTTTTGACTTCCTCACATTTTCCCGGTTCTTTGAGTCCCTCTCACCAGCCTAAAATCTTGGAATTATCCCAGATTCCTCCTTTGAGTCTATTCACCTCTCTCTTATCTAATCAGTAGCAAATTCTTCGCAGATCTTTTTTTTCATTCTCCATTGTCAAGGCACTATTTTCTATGTTATTTGGGTAAACACTAACATTGTAGTAAAAAAAAAAAGTTAAAATTTCAATACTTTAACCCCAAAGAAGCTTATTTTTCACTCCTGCAACAGACAGTCCTAATTGGGTGGCTTTTCTCCACATGGTGACTTATAACTCTAGCCGCACCACCTAGGTTTTAGTAGTTGGAAAAGTATAAGGTACCATAAAAACATGCTGATTTTTTAAAACCCATGTCCTTGAAGAAAAATACATCCCTTTTGTTTGCTTTTTATTAGTATCCACTCTTGACAATGCCTTGATGCAAAGGAGATTGAAAAATAGAGTCCTTGGCTTAACAACCATTTCCTGGTGACAATTCTGTATCATAGGAGAAGAAAATGAATTTTTTTGGTCAGGAAGTCATCTCAGCTATGGATAACTTTTGTAAATTCCAATCTCTGAATGTTTCATTAAAAGAAAAAGCCATATCTTACCTGTCTTTTCAGTATTCTCTAGTTACTTACCTTGAATAAAGGGCAGAAGACTTGAATACACTATTAAAGATTCACTTTTTAAATGTATCTGATGTCACCAGAGGAATGCATGATTTTCATTTCTGCCATTCACACATTATGAAACATAAGAACCAACAGTCCTTTAAAGACAGTCTGTGTTAGTAGACAGGGAAAGGGCTTTGAGCAAGATCACTTTGGTTTGAACTTAAACCCTAATTTGAACACTAAATAAGCAGTAATGCCAATGGAAAGACACTTAACATCTCTAAGCTATTTTCTCATTTTTAAAGTGTGGGAATAATACCTAAATTGGGTAGAATTTTTTTTTTTATTTTTGAGAATCCACAAAGTTATCAAAGTTGTTTTATGCATAGCAGACATTCAATAAATGACAGAAATTTTTCTTTTAGCATAAATTTTTTTCAAGTAGAAATCATTTTATTTTTTTTTTTTATTAAATCATAGTGTGTACTTTAGTGCAATCATGGGGTACGATCAACATTGTTAAAATTTCCATACTACCCAAAGCATAAATTTTTAAATCAAAAACAGAAAAATTAAACTAGAATAAAACATAAATGTTTTCTAATTAATATGAGTGCTCACCCAAGAAGAATTCCTTCCACAGCTTACTGTGGCTTTTAAAAAATTAAACTCTTGAGTGATAAATGGCCTGCTTCTTGAATAACCTAGGAAACCATAAAGTTTCCATCTGTTATTTCTAAGTATATTTAAGAGAATTCTACATTGGCGAAGTCCAAATGTCAAATTCAACATTGCCTTGCATCAGCCAAATTTGACTGGGAAGGAAGAGAAAAAATTATGCAGTCATCACAGAAATAGTGATACATAGTCTGGAATTATGTTGCTCTGAGCCAGTGCATATGACTACCTTTCCTGTTAAAAAATAAGCATGGGGGGAGAGACACAAAGAGAAGAAAATTGCCATGAGAGAGTCAGACTGCTGAGTGGCAAGGACTTATTTACCAGTTAGAGTTTTTCATCATCTATCAGTCATTATTACATTAGGTACCAAATGCAGTCAAAGAAAATCAATTAGGTTGTAACTTCCAGATTTGTTCTCATTTTGCAAAATTTCAAAACCACATAAGTGTGGAAGAAAACAGTGTAATCAGACTCACCTGTTTTTATGTGCACCTGTAAAGGGTTCAAAAGAACTATTTAAAAGATGCAGACGTCATGATACTTCATCTTAAATATTTTAGCATGTATCTGCGAAGCATGAGAAAATTTTGAACATACTAATAATACCACATTTGAGACATTTAGCGCTGAGTAATATTGTCTAACATAGTTCACATACAGATGTCCACATTGTCCCAATAATGTCTTTATGCATATTTTAACTTGAATCTGGAATCTAATGAAATATCACTTTGTATTTAGATATCAGACATATTTATTCTCCTATATCTGTTTGTCAATCTTTTCTTTTTTTTTTTCTTCTTCTTCTTTTGTTTTCCATGACATTGACATTATTATTATTTTTTTATTTTATTTTTGGCAGTTTTTGGCCGGGGTTGGGTTTGAACTCACCACCTCCGGCATATGGGGCCGCTGCCCTACTCCTTTGAGCCACAGGTGCCAACCGACATTGACATTATTTTTGAGTACAGTCAGGTTGTTTAATAGGTCACTTCAAAGTAGAATTGTCTAATTGTTTCTTCTTGATTATATAGCATTGACTATGTACACTACTTTGTTAAAAATATTTAGTAGTAGATATTATGTATTTATTTGTATCATATCAAGAACGTAGAAATTGTCATATTTGCTCAGTTTTGAGATTTCTTTTGAACATTAGCTTGAGCTCATGTCCGTTAAATTTCTCCATTGCAAAGGAACCTTTTCTCTTTATGATTAGTAAGTAATCTATGGAGTAATACTTTGACCTTATGTAAATATCCTGTTCCCAACAATATCATTAAGCCAATGATTTTAGTAAGCATTGATAACCTTTGCCTGAATTATTAAAATGATGCTTGCAAAAGTAATTTTCTGTATCTTACATTCCTCCTGCCTTTATTTGCTGGAATTCTTCTACAAAAGAAAGCTTTTCTTCCTGCCTTTCTATCTCATTTTGGTAATACGATGGATGCAGTAATATTCTTATTGTTTTTTAGTATGCTAATATAATCTTGATGCTAAATTATCCCACATTTGGTTAGTGTGAGTCCTTTCCATGAGGCTCTGAAGTTGTTTTAGTGTGTTTCCATCAGCTTATGAGAATTTTCTGCTTTCAAGTTTTATTTTTAATTTGGTTTTAATATTTAAATGTTTTTAAAAAAATTCTCTTTTTAGGCACAGTGGCTCAAGCCTGTAACCCTAGCACTCTGGGAGGTCAATGCAGGTAGACCAATTGAAATCGAGAGTTCAAGACCAGCCTGAGCAAGAGTGAGGTCCTGTCTCTACTAAAAAATAGAAAAATTAGCTGAGCATTGTGGCAGGTACCTAGAGTTCCAGATACTTGGGAGGCTGAAGCAGGAGGATTGCTTGAACCCAGTCTGAGTTTCCTGGGAGCTAGGTTGATGCCACAGCACTCTAGCCTGGGAAACAGAGTGAGCCTTTGTCTCAAAAAAAAAAAAAAGAAAAAAATTCCTATCACCACATTTGTTCTTTCATGTTTTTTAAGTGAATTGAATTATTGAGACAGAAACCTGAGTTAAAGGCTGAACCTATAATATGCAAACTGTGCACACTCAGGTAAGTAACGAGTCCTCGGCTCTGCGCTAATGTTCAGTGGTTAGGGTGCAGGCCACGTACACCGGGGCTGAGGGGCTCGAACCTGGCCCAGGCCTGCTAAATAACAATGACGATGCTGAGACTACAGGCATTGTGGTGTGCACCTGTAGTCCCAGCTACTTGGAAGGCTAAGGCAAGAGAATTACTTAAGCCCAAGAGTCTGAGGTTGCTGTGAGCTAAGACACCATAGCACTCTACCAAGGGCAACATAGTGAGACTCTGTCTCAAAAAAATAAATAAATAAATAAATAAAACCCCCAAAAAGAACAAGTCCTCTCTACCTCTCAATTATTTAATCTCTAACGTAGGGATCAATATCATATCTACCTCATAAGATTGTTTGGAAAGATTAATATAATACATGAATAGCATTAGCAGTACTTAGTATTAAATATTTAATAAATGTTAGTTATTCCAGAAACGCATCATGAGCTATGAGGTAGTCAGTGAAAAATTGCAACTTTAGAAATACTCCTCTTTATCTCCTTTAGTAACATCTATCTTTTTATATCAGATGTTTCATGGTCATTCTGTCCCAAAGAACATTTGTTTTATTCACCTAAAAAAAGTGTGAGACTCACAGCTGATCTTTCAAATTTTGACAGCGTTTTCTATTTTATATTCCATGTGATTTCACTAACATGTATTTGACAAATGTCATTATCCAGCTTCACTATTTGATAAAGCCAGGAAAACTAGGTCAGTTAAAGCAACAATAGACTGGCTTATTGTTACAGTGGTTTGATTTCCTAAGAGTTAAATCTTGTGGGAATTTTGGAACATTTCTGTGGAGTGACCACATATTTGGTTCCAAAATCAATATGTATTTTAATTTCCATTGTACAAACAGAATACAACATATTTTGAGGCATTGCATAGAGTCTGGCCCAATACTTAAAGTCATCTTCAATCAATTAAATGTAAATACATGTGTGTGTCTATGGTTGTTTTTTAAATGTTTCTTGAAAGTTCTGCTTCACTTAATTTGTCATCTCTCAGTAAGCACTTTAACTGGAGGTTCCAGAAAGAAAGTTAGAAAAATCAAAAAATATACGATTCTGGGGGGAGGAGCCAAGATGGTGGCCGAGTAACAGCTTCCTTGCAACTGGGCTCGGTGAGATTGGGGAGAGAAGACTTCAGGCATCTCTGGCTGACGAGATCTGCCCAGAAACATCCCTTTGGGGACACAGGGTGACAGCGAGAGACTTCTGGACCCCCTGAGGAAGGCAAAAGCAGTGGAGATCTGGCAAGTGGTTGCGTGTGTTCGTTTGGTCTAATCCTGCCGGCAGCTGTGACTACAGCACCAGTAAGATTGCAAACTGGAAAGGCCTTACCTGTGAGCTGTTTGGGTTTCTTTTGGACTTGGCACTCGGTTGAACTCCCTTGAGAGAACTGGGGCAAGAGTGCGGAGGTATTTGAGTGTTGTCTGGGGCTCCAGACTGAGCTGCCGAGCCAGAAAGAGCTACCAGTGTTTGGTTGTGGGCTGTGTGGAGCCATTGTAGGAGAACTGC
>CAUYON010059133.1:0-11177 GCA_963573935.1 Arctocebus calabarensis
GGGCTGTAACAGGGAGTGTGCAAGGGAGGGGGGGGTCAATCCGGAAAATTATTTCTCTGTGCTGGGAGGAGGTGGGTAGATGTCCCCAGGCTGTGTTTTGACATTTAAGCCTGGCTTGAGCCCCCTTTTTGGGCCCTCACAGAACAGATGTTAAATGGAAAGAAAGCAGAAAAATGCATCAAGGTAAGAAGAGTCCAGGAGAACCTCTGTAAGTTGACCACCCAAGAAACTGTAACAAAGTGGTTCACATACAGAGGTACTCACCATAAGGAACTAGGCCTGCTGTACTGATAGAGATATGTGGTGCATGGCCAGTCGATGATAACTAGGATCTACAGAGAATGCAAAGTAAGCAACATAAAAAGAGCAAACAATCCCTTTTAACAATGGGCAAGAGAGATGAACAGAACCTCCTCAAAAGAAGACAGATGAATGGCTAACAAACATATGAAAAATGCTCCTTGTCCCTAATTATCAGAGAAATGCAAATCAAAACCACCCTGAGGTATTACCTAACCCCAGTGAGAATGACCCACATCACAAAAATCTCAAAGCTGCAGATGTTGGTGTGGACGTCGGAGAAGGGAACACTTTTACACTGCTGGTGAGACTGCAAACTAATATAACCTTTTTGGAAGGAAGTATGGAGAATCCTCAAACAACTCAAACTAGACCTCCCATTTGATCCTGCAATCCCATTACTGAGAATCTTCCCAGAAGAAAAAAAAATCATTTTACCTTAAGGACAGCTGCACTAGACTGTTTATTGCTCCTCAATTTACAATCGTCAAGTTGTGGAAACAACCTAAATGCCCACCAATCCAGTAATAGATTAACAAGCTGCGATATATGTATATCATAGAATACTATTCAGCCACAAAAAAAAGATGATGACTTTATATCTTTTATATTATCCTAGATGGAGTTCAAACACATTCTTCTGAGTAAAAAAATCACAAGAATGGAGAAGCAAGAATCCAATGTACTCATTTTGTTAATGTTCATGTTATGCATGACCTATATAAGAAAAATTATAAACTTCATTGGGAGATATTAAAGAAGACTAAAGTGAACAGGGAAATAAAATACTCAGATTGGAAGAGTCAATGTTATAACTGTATCATTTCTCTAAAAATTTTCTTACAGATTAAATGCAAACTAAATTGAAAATCTTAACAGGTTTTTTTATATGTGTGGAACTTAAGTTAATTCCAAGGCTCAATGCCTGTAGCTCAGAGGGTAGAGCTTCTACACTACACAGTCACATACACGGTAGCTGGCAGGTTCGAATCCAGCCCAGGCCTGCCAAACAATGACAACTACAACCAAAAAATAGCTGGATGTTGTGGCAGGCACGTATAGTCCCAGCTACTCAGGAGGCTAAGGCAAGAGACCCACTTGAGCCCAAGAGTTTGAGGTTGCTGTGAGCTATGACTCCATAGCACTCTATCCAGGGTAACAAAATGAGACTCTATCCAGGGTCTCAAAAAATAAATAAATAATAAATAAATAAATAAAGTCTATTTTAAAAAAAAGTTAATTGCAAGTTTACATGGAAATGCATAGGTCTAAGAACTGCCAAGATACTCTTGAAAAATAAGAACAAGATGCCAGGATTCACTCTGAAAAATAACAGACTCATTACAAGTCTCATCATAAGCACATACTGATAATTAAGTCAGGGTAGTAAGAAATTCAAGGATACACAAATACATCAAGAGAACATAATAAAGAATCTCAAAATAGACCCATGTATATATGAATATTTGATATATGACAACAGTAACCCTGCAGAGCATTCAGGAAAAGATAGATTTTAATAAATTACCTAAGACAGGCACCCATAAGAGGAAAAAACCAAATACAACTATGCCTCTACTTCAAGGTATGGTGCATTGAAGGTCAATGTGAAAGTCATTGAGAATTGTTCTCATGATCTCAGATAGTAAAGAATGTCCCAAATAGTACAGGAAAAGCACTATCAAAAGGGAAAAGATCAATAAATATTCACTAAATTAAAATGAAGAACATTTGTTCATCAATAAATTCCACACAATGAAAAGACAAGCCAAAAATAGGTATTTGTTGGGCGGTACCTGTGGCTCAGTAAGTAGGGTACTGGCCCCATATACCAAGGGTGGCAGGTTCAAACATGGCCCTGACCAAACTGCAACAACAACAACAAAAAAGATATAGCCAGGCATTGTGGCAGGTGCCTGTAGTCCCAGCTACTGGGGAGGCTGAGGCAAGAGAATCTCCTAAGCCCAAGAGCTGGAGGTTGCTGTGAGCTGTGACACAACAGCACTCTACCATGGGTGATAAAGTAAGATTCTGTCTCTAAAAAAAAAAAAAAAAAAAAAAAAAACAGGTATTTGCAGTATGTTTAAATATAATATTAACAATAATTCATATAAAAATGAATAGAAAATGACATCTTTTTTAAAAAAAGACAATGATGCAAAAGCAAAATGGGTAAAAGGTTTGAACAGGCACTTCACAATAGAAGAAATCTCCCTAGTCAGTAACATAAAAAAAGATACCTACTACCATTAGTAATCAGGAATACAAATTAAAATTATGACGGTATCATTAAATATCCAGCAGACAGGCAAAAATTAAGTCTGACAACACCAATTGTCAACAAGGATATCATGCAATGGAAATGTTTATAGGCTGCTGGTGACAGAATAAATAACCACTTTTAGAAAAGAGTTTATCATTATCTATTAAAGATAAAGATAGGGCTCAGCACCCTTAGATCAGTGGTTAGGGTGTCAGCCACATACACGGAGGTAGGCGGGTTCGAACCCAGCCAGAGGCTGATAAACAACAATGACAACTGTAACAACAAAAAAAAATAGCTGGGCATGATGGTGGGCACTTGTAGTTCCAGCTACCTGGGAGGCTGAGGCAAGAGAATCATTTAAGCCCAGGAGTTTGAGGTTGCTGTGAACTGTAACTCCAGGCCACTCTACCGAGGTCAACATAATAGACTCTGTCTCAAAAAAAAAAAAAAGATGAAGATAGGCATACCCTCTGATCCAACAATTCCATTCCTGCATTTACAATGTAGAGAAACTTGTGCATGTGGCATGAAGACTAAATGTATCAATGAAGAGGTTTATAGCAGCATTGTCCTAATAATCAACAACTGGAAATAGTCCAAATGCCCAATGACATTAGAGAGAATAAATAACTGTAATAATCATACCAAAGAAAAAGATATTAATGAACTATGTCTTCAGGATAATAATATAGGTAAGCAAAAGCTGCACACATAAAAAAATAGATTCTGCATTCTTACATAACACATAAAACAGGAAAAATCAAACTATATTATTTTGAGATGCATTCATAGGCACCAAAACTCTAAAGGAAAGAAAGTAGCTAACATTAAACACAGAATGATAGGAGATAACATTAAATACAAAGGGGGGGTTGTGACTGGGAAGAGACACAAGTGACTTCTAGGTCCAGCATGATGTTAGCGTTTTATAGTTTCTTACTTAGATGGTGGTTACAGAGGATTCACTTTACAATTATTCATCACACACACATACATCTGTATATACATCTATACACATACACACACACATTTTTTTTTTTTTTTTTGGCACAGAGTTTTACTCTGTCATCACAGCTCATGGCAACCTCAAACTCTTGGACTCAAGCTATCCTCTTGCCTCAGCCTCCTCCCGAGTAGCTAAGACTTCAGGTGCCCGCCACAGGCCTGGCTATTTTTTTAGATACGGGGGTCTCACTCTTGCTCAGGCTGGTTTCAAACTCCTGAGCTCAAGCAACCCATTTGCCTGGGGCTCCCAGAGTCCAAGGATTAAAGGCATGAGCTACCCTGTCCAGTCCACCTATATTGTAAACATTTTGCACTTTGCATGTTTATATTTCAACTTTTAAAAATAAAGAACAAATCTCCTTCATGCAGAGTTTAAATGTTGTTGTAAGAGTTCTTAAATTCTGGATAGTAAGTCCTTTATCAGATATATGATTTGCAAATATTTTCTCTTAGTTTATGGATTATCTTTAATCTTGATGGTTGCCTTTGAAACACAAACTTTTAAATTTTGGTGTCCAATTTATCTTTTTTCCATTTCTGCTTTCGATGTCATAGATAGGAAACAACTTCCTAATGGGTCATGAAAATTTACTCACGTTTTCTCCTGCAAGTTTTATAATTTTATCTCTTACTCTTAGGTCATTGATTCATTTTAAATTGATTTTTTTGTATATCAAGTGAGGTAGAGTCCAACTTTATTCTTTTGCATAGCGATATCTAGTTGTTCTAGTACCACTAATTTTCCTATTGGATTATCTTGCCACCCTGGCAAAAAATAAGCATTACTGGTTTTAAGAGGTGATCACTATTTACTTTTAACTGAGAATTTTGAACTGTGGCTACTTGTCTATGAACACAATTTAAAAAGTAGAGTTGGGAATCACAATATTGATCATTCAAATTGCATTTTTTTATTTTTTCTAAATTTTAACTTTACTTCTTAGCAATTAAGACCAATTTTATGATAGCGTTAAATAGATGACTACTAATAGCCATGAAGCCATCTCTATACTTTGAGTTTCCTCCTCTACAGAGTGGCATGATTAGGCTAGATTGTGCTTGTTTCCCCCAAAAAAATACCTGCCTTCGAGTTATTCTGAGGCAAAGTGGAAGAAGTGAACTAAGAAGGAAAGCTGAAGGATTAATCAAAGGAGACAGGGCTTCATCCAAAGCGTACATAGACTTTACATTTCCATAAATAAGTATTTGCTTAAAAAAATGGGTTCGTCTGCTCTGAAAAAGTCCATAAGCAACAGAATTCTATAGTCCTCTTAGAAGAGGTATGGGAAGAAATAGGTGTAAAGATAGATAAGATTCAAGATTGTGTCCTGATTAAAACACAATGAGGGACCCTAAGTAGTAAGGAACTACAGCCTGAGTAGTAAGGCACCAGAATACAGAACAGGAAATTACAGATTGAAAGGGAAGATTTGAAGAGTAAAAAGGTCTCTATTTAATGGGGTGGGGGGCGTGCTGTTTGTTTTGACTTCTGAAATAATTGAAAAAAAATACCATTGTTTTGGTGAGATTTTTTCACCTCTCCCCTCAAAACAAAAAGGTGGAAATGTTCTTACTCAACTGAAGCTTGAGCTATGATTCTATCATCCTAAAATCCAATGACAATGATACTAGGTATTTTAAAGAATCAGCTAGCTACATAAATTCATTACCTTTAAATATATTTTTCAGTATTTTCATTCAGTAAATGAATATGAATGTAAACACGTAACAACTTCTTTGGAAATCTATTCCACAATATATATATATATATATATATATATATATATAGACCTTTTAAGAATTCAAAGGTATTTTTTCTCTTTAAATGCTCTATTTCTTTAAAGTAAAAATTGTATTAACATATAGTATATAGAAAGTGAGGAGCACTAATCTTAAATTCAATCAATGCACTCAATAAATTTTTATATATTTATTCTCATATAACTACCCCCTAGATAAAGATATAAAACATTCACAGTACCCCAGAGGGCTCTCACATTCCTCTTCCCAATTAATAACACATCCCCAGAGGTAACCACTATGTTGACTTGTATCATTGCAGAGTAGCTATGCCTGTTCTTAAATAAATGGAATCTGATCTTTACCTATTTCTTTAATCTACTTCTTTATGTTCCATATAATATCTTTGAGATTCATTCATGTTATTAAAAAATCAGGATTTTATTGTTGTAGAGTATTCCATTGAATAATTATACCACAATTAGTCTCCTGTTGATTGTTTACAGTTTGCAGCTATTAAAAATTAAAGGATCAGGGGCAGCACCTGTGGCTCAAGGAGTAGGGAGTTGGCCCCATATGCCGGAGGTGGCGGGTTCAAACCCGACCTCGGCCAAAAACTGCAAAGAAAAAAAAAAAATTAAAGGATCACAAGCATGAGTATCTTTCGGCAGAAAAAAACACTTATTTCTCTTGGGTATATACATAGGAGTGTAATTGTTGGTCATAATATAGGCCTATGTTTAACTTTAGTAAATACTGCCATATAGTTTCAAAAATCAGTTATAATAATTTACACTCCCATCAGCAGCGTATGAGAGTTTCAGGTCTACATCATTGTCAACACATTCAGTCCATAATTTTAGCCTAAATTCTCTACTTGTTAATCTTATAAACCTGTCATTTTACTAAAAGAAAACAGAATATACATATTAATCTTCTGTCCTCTAACTCCTAACTACTCAAAGTGTGGTCCCCTTCACCAGCACTGAGGAAAAGCAGCAAAGACATTACCTAAGGGCTTATTAGAAATACTGATTCTGGCCAGACCTGGTGTCTGGAGCCTGTAAACCTAGCACTCTTGGGAAGCCAAAACAAGAGGATTGCTTGAGCTCAGGAATTCAAGATCAGCCTGAGCGAGAGTGAGACACTATTTCTACTAAAAATAGAAAACATTAGCTGGGCATTGTGGCATGCACCTGTAGTCCCAGCTTCTTGGGAGGCTAAGGCAGGAGTGTCACTTAAGGCCAGGTGTTTGAACTTGCTGTGGAACTAGGCTGACCCCACGGCTCTCTAGCCAAGGGAAACAGAGTGAGACTCCGTTGGGGGAAAAAAAAAATACAGATTCTTATGTCCCTCCACAGACTTACACAATCACAATCTGCATTTAAATTAAAGATACCCACGTGATTTTGCATCCTCACTAAAATATAAGAAAAACTTCTTTAGGTAATAAAATTTACAAATTTCTAGACTGGTAAAAATATGCCCTGAAAATGCTTCCAAAAAAGTTCTCTATTAATGATCAAGATATATTCCAGTAATATATTTCTTCTATGAATTCAATTACTGGAAAGGACAATATTCTAGAATATTGACCTGACCATCTGAAAGGAAAAGAAGAAATAGTAAATTCCAAACAAAGAACAAAAAACAAAACCTAGCTTATTAACACCTTTTGTTTGTCAGAAGTACTTTTTTGATAGATGAGTTATGCATTTGAAATAATATATCTGAAAGTCAGAAAAGCATTTGACAAATGGTTTCAAATATCTACTATACTATAAGTTTCTCACAGTATGCCCTGCTTTAATTACCCCCTTGTTATCTTTAGAATCTATCTGGCATAAAAGAAGATACTTAATAAATGTTTGTTGATTTTTTTTTTTTTTTTTTGCAGTTTCTGACCAGGGCTGGGTTTGAACCTACCACCTCTGGCATATGGGGCCGACGCCCTACTCCTTTGAGCCACAGGCACTGTCCTGTTTGTTGAATTTTTTTTTTTTTTTTTGAGACAGAGCCTCAAGCTGTTGCCCTGGGTAGAGTGCTGTGGCATCGCAGCTCACAGCAACCTCCAATTCCTGGGCTCAAGCGAGTCTCTTGCCTCCGCCTCCCAAGTAGCTGGGACTACAGGCGTCCGCCACAACGCCCGGCCATTTTTTGGTTGCAGCCGTCATTGTTGTTTGGCGGGCCTGGGGGCTGGATTCGAACCCGTCAGCTTAGGTGTACGTGGCTGGCGCCTTAGCCCATTGAGCCATAGGCGCCGAGCCAGTTTGTTGAATTTTTAAATGAAGCCTTGTTGATATATGAATAAACACAAGCCAAATGCTAGCATGCTCAACAAAGTTTCTTGTGATTAACATGTGAAGTGACAGAATCAGGATCCAAAATGACCTTAACAAAAATAAAAAAAATAAGGAACAAGATTATATACACAGATACAGAAAAGAAGAAACAAGAGTATCATGTCAACTTTGTGCCAATATACTTTTTAAACATAGATAAGCGTTTCAAAAACTGACTCAAGAAAGTGTAGAAAATAAGAACAGACCAATAAAATACTGCTAAATATCTATTTTAAAAACGTGAACAGTAAATTGATTTACTTGTAAGTTTTTTTATCCTTCGAAGAACGAACAATTCCTGTGCCTCCAAATTATTCTACAGCATAGACAAAGAATGAATGATAGATACAGATTCATATACTAGGGGGCCATAAAGTTTGTGTGCAATTTTAGATTGCACGCTATTTTATTTATTTATTTATTTATTTAAGCAGGCCCAGGCCAGATTCAACCCCACCACCCCCATGCGATTTTTATAAATAAAAATAGTGTGCAACTTATAAAATTGAGCCATGTACCCCTGAGCTACAGGCACCCAGCCTGCATATCATTTCAAATTGCACATGAACTTTATGGCCACCCTATATATATACAAAATTCAAATTTAGCAGTATGACTATATTTATGTTTATAAAATACACTGTAACCAAGTAGCTTATTTGATGAATACAAAGATGATTAAACACTATAAAATCTACAAAATGTTTTACTAATATTAACAGAAATAGAAAAAACTAAGAAGTAAAAAATGATTTTATCAATAAATGCCAAAAATATTTGATGAAATTTTAAAACCATATTAAACAAAAAATCTTTTTTTTTTTTAAGACAGAGTCTCACTAGGTCGCCCTCAGTAGAGTGCTATGGCATCACAGCTCACAGCAACCTCAAACTCTTAGGCTTAATGATTCTCTACCCTCAGCCTCCCAAGTAGCTGCAGGCACCCGCCACAACACCTGGCTATTTTTTTGTTGCAGTTGTCATTGTTGTTTAGCTGGCCCAGGGGCTGGATTCAAACCCACCAGCCTCAGCCTATGTGGTAGGTGCAATAACCACTGTGCTACGGGCACCAAGCCTAAACAAAAAATCTTAATAAGGAAAGATCAAATGAATCCAACTAGAGAAAATCTATCCAAAATAAGTGCAAACTCCTATACGTAGGCCCAAAACAACTAGCAACTCAAGTATAGAAACAGACATGGTAAATAAAAGTCTTGAGAGTTTCAATTGGCAGCAAGATTAATAAGTCAACAATATTATGTGGCTTCCATAAAAATTTAAGCTCTATTAACAGAAGAATGTTATCTAGGAAGAGAGAGGTGATAGTTGCATAGTATGATGTAGTACTTATAGGTTTAAATCCTAACCATCACATTTTTGTAATGTCACCTTAAGAAAATTACTAAATTCCTAAGTGTCAGTGAATTCATCAATAAATAGGAAATAATACAATACACACTTCACAGAGTTAAGACTCATAAGACATTATGGGGTACACTATGAAATTTCAATACATATATACAATGTGTAATGATCAGATCATGGCAATTAGCATATCCATCACCTCATTTATCATTTCTTTTGTATGGAACATTCAAAATCCTCTTTTCTACGGCTCGGCACCTGTGGCTCAACGGGCTAAGGCTTGGGCTGGTGGGTTCGAATCCAGCCCGGCCGGCCAAACAATGACAGCTGTGACCAAAAAAAAAAAAAATGGCCAGGCGTTGTGGTGGGCGCCTGTAGTCCCAGCTACTTGGGAGGCAGAGGCAGGAGACTCGCTTAAGCCCAGGAATTGGAGGTTACTGTGAGCTGTGATGTCACAGCACTCTATCTGGGTGACAGCTTGAGGCTCTGTCTCAAAAAAAAAATCCTCTTTTCTAGTTGCTTGAAAATATACAGTAAATTACTGTTAGCTATAGTCACCCTACAGTGCTACAGAACACTAGAACTTACTCCTATTTAGCTATAATTTTATTATGTTAACTAACCTCTCTCTATCCTCTCCACCCCCTATTCTTCCCAGCCCCAAGTAAAAGATCAATCTTTTGGCTCGGCGCCTGTGGCTCAACGGGCTGGGGCACCAGCCACGTACACCTGAGCTGGTGGGTTTGAATCCAGCCCGGGCCCGCCAAAAACAACAATGATGGCTGCAACCAAAAAAAAAAAAAAAAAGATCAATCTTTTTTAGTTTCTACACATGAGTCAGAACATGCAGTATTTATCTTTCTGACTTATTAACACAATCCTCCACTTTCACTATGTTGCCACGAATGACATGATTTCACTCTTTCTATGGCTGAATAGTATTCCATCGTGCATACATATCACATTTTCTTTATCCACTCAACTGTTGATGGTTACAGAAATTAATCTCTTATCTTTCCTATTATAAATAGTGTTGCAATAAACATGAGAATGTACCTATCTCTATGATATACAGATTTCTTTCCTACTCATACTGCCAGCAGTGGAATAGTCGAATCATACAGTAGTTCATTTTTAGTTGTTTGAGGCTCTTCTACACTGTTTTCCCTCATGGCTTTATGAATTTACATTCTCATCAACAGTGGATAAGAGTTCCTTTTTCTCTACATTCTCACCAGCATCTGTTACGCTTTGTCTTTTTAATAACAGCCATTTTAACTACATATCTCACTACAGTTTTTATTTGCATTTCCCTGATGATTAGTGATGTTGACCATTTCATAAAACTAAACTTTTAATCAAAATGTCCAAGCATTCTTTTATTCAAAAAAAATCTACCAAGTACCTATTAGGTGCTAAGCACTACTCCAGTCACTAAAATGAACAAAATTCCTGTCCACATGGAGATTACAGTTCTGGTAGAAAGAAAGTAATCCCCTATCATTTCTCCCCTAGCATGAACTAGACAATCACTTATAGGAAAGCACACCATAAAAAGAATCACACCTTTCAACTTTGAGGTTCCATAATACAAAGACCATGAGTTTATGATTTGAGGTATGAATACCCAGAAATGCATGCCCAAGCTCTAATCTATCCATAAAAAGTTTATAACAGAAACTATAAAAATATTAGAAGAAAGTGTAGGGAAAACTCTCGAGGGAATTGGCCTGGGTGAATTTTTTTATGAAGAGGACTCCCCAGGCAATTGAAGCAGTATCAAAAATACACTACTGGGACTTGATCAAACTAAAAAGCTTCTGCACTGCTAAGAACATAATTAAGTGTAGTAGGCAGACAGCCCTCCGAATGGGAGAAAATATTTACAGGTTATGCCTCAGACAAAGGTTTAATAACCAGAATACACAGAGAGCTCAAGCGTATTGGCAACAAAAGGGCAAGTGATCCCATCATCAGGGTGGGAAAAGGACTTGAGGAGAAACTTCTCTAAAGAAGATAGGCGCACGGCCTACAGACACATGAAAAAATGCTTACCATCCTTAATGATCAGAGAAATGCAGATAATGTTGGTGTTTGTTCTCTCTGTTGCCTCTTTCAAATTTTTTTTTTAGAGCAACTTTTGTGAAAGCATATATAAG
>CAUYON010059138.1:0-27752 GCA_963573935.1 Arctocebus calabarensis
CCCTTTATCAGGTGTGTGTAGGAGACTGCTCTGTAGTCCATTCTGTATGTGAACCCTTTATCAGGTGTGTGATAGGAGACTGTCCTGTAGTACATCCTGGATACAGCCCTTTATCAGGTGTGTGTAGGAGACTGCCCTGTAGTACATCCTGGATACAGCCCTTTATCAGGTGTGTGATAGGAGACTGCCCTGTAGTACATTCTGTATGTGA
Organism: Arctocebus calabarensis; assembly: GCA_963573935.1. Taxonomy (NCBI): domain Eukaryota; kingdom Metazoa; phylum Chordata; class Mammalia; order Primates; family Lorisidae; genus Arctocebus; species Arctocebus calabarensis. The sequence goes on from CAUYON010059138.1 coordinate 212, forward strand.
GCACTTTTATCAGGTGTGTGTAGGAGACTGTCCTGTAGTACATTCTGGATACAGCCCTTTATCAGGTGTGTGATAGGAGACTGCCCTGTAGTACATCCTGGATACAGCCCTTTATCAGGTTTGTAGTTGGAGAGTGCAGAATAGAAATATGACAGTAACAAGATAGCACAGTGTAAAATTGTAGCACATTGGTACCATGTTCACCTCTTGGTGCCCATTACTTTGTTTTGTCTTCAGTGTCGTACTGGTAGAAGCATGCTTCATCTCCTATCACAGTTCTTCAAAGAAATGCTTCAGGACCTTTATCTCCCATATTTAAAGTTTCTATTGAATATTCTGGTTGGGTATGGTGGCTCATGCCTATAGTCATAGCATTTTCAGAAACCAAGGTGGACGGATTGCTTGAGGTCAGCAGGTTGAGCTAAGAGTGAGACCAGACTGAGCAAGAGCAAGACCCCGGTCTCTACAAAAATGGAAAAAAAATTAGCCGGGCATCGTGGTGGGCGCATGTAGTTCCAGCTACTCAGGAGGCTGAGGCATGAGGATTGCTTGAGCCCAGGAGTCTGTGGCTGCTGTGAGCTCTGCTGATACCACTGCATTTTAACCCAGGAAACAGAGTGCCCTTCACCCCTCTCCGTCTCAAAAAAAAAAGCAGAGTTCTTCTGCTGTGTGGGGCTGGTCTGGGGGCAAAGGTTTTGGCGCACATGGAATGGAAACTTTGCTCAACTGCCATTCCAACAGTGTGGGTCAAACCAACTCAGTTTTCTATAGGGCTGTTGTTTCTCTTCTTTTTTTTTTTTTTTTTGAGACAGAGCCTCAAGCTGTCACCCTGGATAGAGTGCTGTGGCATCACAGCTCACAGCAACCTCCAATTCCTGGCCTCAAGTGAGTCTCCTGCCTCTGCCTCCCAAGTAGCTGGGACTACAGGTGCCCTCCACAACACCCGGCTATTTTTTGGTTGCAGCCATCATTGCAACAGGCGGGCAGGGGCTGGATTCGAACCTGCCAGCTCAGGTGTACGTGGCTGGCGCCTTAGCCCGTTGAGCCACAGGTGCCGAGCCACAAATTGATTTTCTCACAAACTGTCTGCCACAGCAGGCTTCATCTTTTAACATTGTCTTGTTCCTTCTTAAAATGAGTTATCCAGGGTGGCACCTGTGGCTCATTGAGTAGGGCACCAGCCCCATATACCAAAGGTGGTAGGTTCAAACCTGGCCTTGGCCGAACTGCAAAACAGAAAAATAGGGCGGCACCTGTGTCTCACTGAGTGGGGCGCTGGCCCCATATACCGAAGGTGGCGGGTTCAAACCCAGCCTCGGCTGAACTGCAAAAACAGAAAAATAGCTGGGCGTTGCAGCAGGTGCCTGTAGTCCAAGCTACTAGGAAGGCTGAGGCAAGAGAATCGCCTAAGCCCAGGACTTGAGGTTGCTGTGAGCTGTGTGATGCCACGGGACTCTACCCAGGGCGATAAAGTGAGACTCTGTCTCTACAGAAAAAAAAAAAAAATGAGTTATCCAACTTTTTTGCCGTACAGGATCCAGGGATGGATTTCATGGAGGACCAGTGTGGGGAGAAGGAGGCGGAGCTCCGGCGGTGATGGGAGCAAGTGGTGGGGAACAACGATAGACATGGATGATGCTTTGCTTACCTCTTGTTCCTAACAGGCCATGGAGATACTGGGTCACGCCTGGGGGTTGGGGACCACAGATTTAAGGCATTGTCACCTTAAATGTTGTTTCTTGTTTTGAGTAAGAGCCTGACTTTGTCGCCCTGTGTAGAGTGCTGTGGTGGCATCACAGCTCACAGCAGCCTCAGACTCTTGGGCTCAGCAGTCGTTTTCGCTCAGCCGCCCAAGTAGCTGGGACTAGAGGTGCCCACCACAACACCTGGCTGGTTTTAGCAACTGGGTCTCACTCTGGCTTAGGCTGGTCTGGAACTCCTGAGCTTAAGCAGTCCACCTGTCCTGGGCTCCCAGAGTGCTGGCATTATAGGCGTGAGCCACCACACCCAGATATGTAAACTTTTTGCAAACCATTCTTCCGTTCAAGTTTTATAAATTTGAAGTGTTTTTGCTTCTATTGTAGCAGAATTCATGTTGCTCTCATGGGGCTCTTTTAAGTCTAACATCTTTATCCTTTTTAGTGCCTCAAACTATACCTATTCAGACAGGATATAACAAATTAGTGTGACTTTATTTTGACATAAAACAATTTTGAAATCCAGTGTTTTCATAATGTATATTTCCCATGAATGCTTTGAAGACCCGTTATACTCTGCTAAATGTTACGTGTACATTGAAAATGAACGCACATCCTGCTGTGCCTGGGTGGACTGTTCTGTGTCAGCAGTGGACGGTGCTGTCCAGGCTGTGTCCTGCTCGTGGTCTGTGTCAGCAGCGGACGGTGCTGTCCAGGCTGTGTCCTGCTCGTGGTCTGTGTCAGCAGCGGACGGTGCTGTCCAGGCTGTGTCCTGCTCGTGGTCTGTGTCAGCCGTGGACGGTGCTGTCCAGGCTGTCTGTGTCCTTGCTCATTTTCTGTCACTTGTTCTGTGAACAGGTCGTTGTCACACTGACTGTGAACTGTGATTGTGGATCCGTGTTGCAGTGACAGCAGTGTTGCCTTCATGCATTTTGAAGTTTTGTATAAGGATTATGTCCTTGATCAGTCACCCTTTATGTCATTATTAAACGACCTCCTTTATTCCTTGTAATATTACAGTATTTGATCTGAAGTCTACTTTGTGTGATGCTAATGTAGCCTATTTATATAGTCAACTCCAGCTACCTTTGATCAGCATTAACTTGACACATCTTTTTCCATTCTTTATTTTCACCTATTTGCATCTTTTTTAGGGGGTGGGGAGTGACAGAGTCTCACTCTGCTGCCCAGGCTAGAATGCGGTGGCCTCAGTCTAACGCACAGCAACCTTAAACCTCTGGGCTCAAATGATCCTCCTGCTTCAGCCTCCCAAGTAGCAAGGACTGCAGACGTGTGCCACTACACCTGGGTCATTTTTTTATTGTTAGTAGTGGCAATGGCTTGCTTTTGCCTAGGCTGGTCGTGACCTCCTGAGTTTAAGCGATCCACCCGCCTCCATCTCCCAGAGTGCTGGGATTACAGGCGCGAGCTGTGGCACCTGGCCTGTTTATATCCTTTTAGAAAGTGCGAGTTTCTTTTAGGCAGTATGTGACAATTTCTGCCTTTCAGTTGAGGTGTGTAGATAACTACATATGCGTATTGACCAGGGGAATTTAATTAAAATCTACCATTTTGACATTTGTTTTCTATTTGTACCATCTGTTTCCTTTTTGCTTTTTTTTTTTTTTTTAGTCTATTTCTCCTTTGTTGGCTTATTTGCTTTTACCTCTTATTTAAGTGGTATTCATCTTTAACTTGCCACAGTCTAACTCCAAGTAATAGACCACTTTGCCTCTAGTGTCAGAGCCTTAAGACAGCATGCTCGGTTTCTCTTTTCCCAGCTTTGGTGCTGTTACTGTCAGAATTTCACTTCTGCACATGTTACAGACCCCACAGTTTAGCATACGTGTTTTTGCTTTAAATAATTTAAGGTTGACAGCATTTTTCTTTTTCCTTTTAGAACTTAAGAATGTTACCTCATTGTTTTGTAGGACATGTTGTTTGTAACTAGAAATCTGTCGTTTTTCTTTTTTTTTTTTTTTGTCAGAATCCCAGTATGTCACCCTCTGTAGAGTGCTGTGGTGTCACAGCTCACAGCAACCTCAAACTCTTGGGCTTAAGTGATTCTCTTGCCGCAACCTCTCGAGTAGCTGGGGGAGTACAGGCGCCCGTCACAATGCCCTATTTTTTGGTTGCAGTTGTCACTGTTGTTTAGCTGGCCTGGGCCAGGTTTGAACCTGCCAGCCTTGGTGTATGGGGCCAGCACCCTAACCATTGAGCTATAGGCACCGAACCGAGAAATCTGTCATTTTAACCTTTATCTTTGCATAATGTATTTTTTCTTTTGCTGCTTTTAAGATTTATTTTTTCCTTTCAATGCCAAGGTGACTTGGAGTCATTTTCTTGATATTTGGGGTCTTTGGGGTTCATTGATTGGTAGAATTTGTGGGTTTATAATTCTCATTAAGTTAGGAAATGCTTTGCCACGGTTCACTCAAGTGTTTGTCCCCACTTTGGGTGCATGAAGTTGCTCCACAGTTCACCCGTGGTCCGCACTGTCCCGGCTGTTTCCATTTTGTGTTTTGCTTCAGAGAGCGTCTGCTGTTAACGTCACTCATCTCCTGCGGAATCTAATCTGTTATCCTCTGCATTTTTTTTTTTTTTTAACTCGGGTGTTGTAATTTCATCTATAGGTAGCAAATTCTTAAAGGGTCAGACAGTAAATATTTTCAGCATTGCAGATCACAGGGTTTGTCTTGGTTGTACTCAAGTTTGCTGTTGCAGCTCAAAAGCAGACATAGATGGAGATGGCCAGGCGCAGCGGCTCGCACTGTGACCCCTGCCCTCTGGGAGGCCGAGGCCGGTGGATTGCCCACACTTAGGAGGTCAAGACCAGCTTGAGCAAGAGTGAGATCCTATCTGTGCTGGGCCCCTGTAGTTCCAGCTACTTGGGAGGCAGAGGCAATTGGCTTGAGCCCAACGGTTTGGGGTTGCTGTGAGCTATGATGCCACGGCACTGTACCAAGAGGGATAGTGTGAGACTCTGTCTCAAAAAAAAAAAAAAAGCAACAAGCAACTAGGTGTGACGGCTCACACCTATAATCCCAGCACTCTGGGAGGCTGGGGGGGGAGGATTGCTTGAGCTCAGGAGTTGGAGACCAGCCTAAGCAAAAAGTGAGACCTCTCTACTAAAAATAGAAAAATTAGTCAGACATTGTGGTGGGTGCCTGTAGTCTCAGGTACTTGGGAGGCTGAGACAGGAGGATCGCTTGAGCCCAAGAGACTAAGGTTATTGTGAGCTATGATGCCCTGGTATTCTACCTAGAGCAACAGAGTGAGACTCTGACAAAAAAAAAAAAAAAGAGCAGCCATAGATGATATGTATTTGTGGCTTTGTCCCAATAAAACTACTTAAAAAACAGGTGGGAACGGCATGATTTGGTCTGTGGGCTCTGGTTTACTGGCCCCAGCTTCAGTTCAAGCCCTTGGTCTGCTGAGTTATTTAATATTTTTTCCTGATCACCCTGTTCTAATTATTCCCCCAAACCATCGTCAGTTCTACCTTGCTTGCAACACAGATCCCACATTACTTGCAGGGTTAGTGGCCTTTGACACTCCACAGCATAGCAAATAAAGGTCAGAGTTACCTTACCCTCGGAGCCTCCAGGAACTGGCCATTCTTACGTGTTCGTACTTATCCGCAGTGATTCCCCATCTGTCAGCTCACAGTCTGCTTGGTAAGCCTCCCCTGCTCCCTGATACTTTCTTAAGCCCTGCGCTTTCTGGGGTTCCCAAACCATCCCTTTTCTGGGAAGTGCCCTGTCCAAGGCCTGCGTTGTGCTGGGAGCATTCCAGGGCCCTCAGCAGGAGTCGCTGGGCGTGCTCTCTGGGAGCTCCAGCACAGGCTGCCTCCACTTCCTCCTTGTCCGACACTGGAGTTAAGGGGGTGTCCACGGCCGTCCGTGCAGAGCCCGACTCGGTGCTTGTGGAAGGGACGGTAGTGATGATGGTTGGGGTAGGGGAGTGTTGCTCCCTCGGTTCTCGTTGTCTGGCCTTCTGAGGAGGTGGGCTGGGGGCAGCTGCTGGCCCCCCACCTCGGCCTGGCCACTCCCGCCAGCCCTCCTGCTTGCCCTTCCTCACCCACCTCTCACCCTTTGGTTCCACAGAGCTGCGGTGCAGCCCGGGGCAGTTTGCCTGTCACAAAGGCACCATCCAGTGTATCCCCCTGCCCTGGCAGTGTGACGGCTGGCCCACCTGTGAGGATGAGAGTGACGAAGCCGACTGTGCAGGTGAGTGACTGTGCCTGTCCCGCAGGCGGGAGCCGTGAGGCCTGGCAACCGGTGCTGCCTCCACGTGACGGGAAGTCAGCTGAGCTGAAATGCTCCCTCTCCCTCTCTCTCTCACTCTGTCTTCTTCAAAGTAGGTGCCCAACACGGGCAGATCCCAGTCCCTGTGAGATGGCAGGGCCTGGGCAGTGGGGAGCAAGTGAGGTGCCCAGGCTGCCACAGTGAAGGAGGCGCTGCTGGCCCTGGACGTGGAGGGCCCCAAGAGAGAGCCCCTGCCCGCGCCGGCCTCACCGTGCTCCTGGCTCTGGATGTGGGTCTCTTCTGAGACGTGTCCCTCCCCTCCTGCTCACTCACTCACTAGTAACCTCGTACTCCTGGGATTTCCCTGTCCACGGGTAGCCTCTTACAGATGTAAAAGATTCCAGTCGTTTTCCACCTGGGTTTCGCCCCAGCACCCTCGGGGATGTGACACACCCTACACAACAGTTGACTACATCCGTCGTCCTCAGGTCGGGTTGGCTGGGAAGTGCAGCTTCTCAAACTCATGCGCGCGCACACGCTTAGGACTGTGGTTCTGGTAAAGCCCCTGAGAGGAGGGTGTGTTACCCCAGCTTGAAAGTCCCAGGCCTACACGCTCGGTCTGCGTTCAGACCCCTTCCGTCTAGCGGAGGTCTTCTCAGCCAGTCTGACCAGCGCTGCTTCCCTTTCAGAGGTTCAGAGGACTGTCTCCTAACTCATAATTTCCTCGCTGCATGCTTCCTGTATGCCGTTCCGTTTTCTAGGAATTCCCTTATTCTGTTCTGCTTAGGCAGATCGTCCTGTCCCTCCAGGCCTGGCTTGGTGCGGCTGTGCCGAGAGGGCGTCTCTGGTCCCTCCGCTGTGTGTTGGCCTCGGCCAGCCCTCCCTGGTCCTCTCGGACACCATCTAGAGCCACCAGCCTCTCACCGCTCCTGGGGTCAGGCTTCAGTTCTGCTTCCAGACCACAAGCTCCCTAGCAGCAGGGGACTTTTGCCCTTCCTCAGTGGAACCTGGCATAGGACATGAAAAGAGTCCTGTGATGCCTGTAAACCAAGTGCTGAGGGAAAACTAATTCATACCAATTAGAGGGATGGGGTTGGCATCCGATAGAGGAAGACATCTAAGCTTGGGGCAGTCTGTGAAGGGGGTTCAGCTCCAAAACTAGAAGAGATGGTTTGGGTGGCATTTCCTCGGTCTGTCTGAAGAATGCGACTTACAGGGTGGCATGATTATCATCCTGAGCCTGCTGCCCTTCAGACTGTGCATGTCTGTGGGGGAGGCGTTCGAGTGGCAGCAGCCCAGTCAGGAGCCCCGGGACAGCCTGTGTCTGGTGGCTCCTTCAAAGCCCAGTGTGTGAGAAGCAGGTGTCCCATGGTCAGCAAGCATCCGGCACACAGGGCGTGGGTGGGAGCTCGGTGGCCTGCCCACAGGGTGAAACCTGACCCAGGCTCCTGGAGAATTTCCCAAAGAGAGAACCAAGTGGTTCTGGGCTGCTTTCACTGGAAGTATGGCTCGCTTGCTGTTCAGAGGTGCTGCTGGTCGTGCTTCTCAGGCTGTGTGTGATGACTGTCCTGTAACAGACACCAGACACGGTCATCGACACCATGGGGCTCCAGTCCTGTCCTGTCTGGGCACTGTGGACTTGGTGAAGGCGAGGAACATTGCTGATTATTCTTCTGGATTGTGCTCCTGAGCACAGAGGGGGTCAGCTTGGTGCTTGTTTTTGGCTTGAAGTTGCATAGGTTGCTGTAGTTTCTCCACAGATAAAAAATAAAATCCATCCTATAGAAGCTCAGGATTGTGATTGGCCTGCTCCAGGATGGGAGCAGGGAGGGCAGGATTACAGTGAATGGTGTGTGCGGGGGTTGGGGGGACGTCGGAAGAGACCAAGGAGGCAACTGCTCTGTCAGGGCTCCCCTGGCCTCCCCTTGACTCACGATCCTGTGTCTGCCCTGTGGGTGGTGGGGGCGACAAGCTGATTTCTGATGATTCTTAATGTTGGGATTCTGAGAAATTAAAGTTTAAAAATGTACAAACAGGGCTCGGCGCCTGTGGCTCAGCGGGCTAAGGTGCCAGCCACGTACACCTGAGTTGGCAGGTTCGAATCCAGCCTGGGCCTGCCAAACAACAATGATGGCTGCAACCCAAACAAAAATGGCCGGGCGTTGTGGCGGGTGCCTGTAATCCCAGCGACTTGGGAGGCAGAGGCAGGAGACTGGCTTGAGCCCAGGAATTGGAGGTTGCTGTGAGCTGTGATGCCACAGCACTCTATCCAGGGTGACAGCTTGAGGCTCTGTCTCCCAAAAAAAAAAAAAAAAAAAAAATGTACAAACAGGCCAGGTGTGTTGGCTCACACCTGTAATCCCAGCACTCTGAGGGGCTGAGGTGAGGGTCATGACTTGAGACCAGGACTTTGAGGTCACAGTAAACTCTGATTGTACCCTGCACTCTACCCTGGGCAACACAGTAAGACCCCGTCTCTTTTATAAAAACACACACACAATATGGGACTTACCTGCTGAAATTATGTCCTTTCTTTACTAGTTTACTTTAAAAGAAATAAAAAAAAATTGTGGATAGAGTCAAGTCCTCATTAACATTCTCCCCCCCACCAGGTAAAAAAAGAAGAAAAATCTTTGAGGAGAAAGAGGGGATCAGCTGATACTTTTGTTCCAAAAGCTGGGGCCTCGGTATGTGAGGAGCCCAGTCCCCCTGTCTGATTGCTTTAGACCGTAAATAAACTTCAGGATTTCTAGAGCAACCACACAGGGTTATTTCATTGCCCTGCTGAAAGCACCTAGAAAAGAGCATAAAAAATATAAAACCATGGGACAAAGAAAATGAGAGAAGATGTAACAGCAGACCAGTAATCTCAGCATGCTATGAACGGTGGAAATCGGTGTGTGCTGCACTCAGCCTGGGCCCTTCCCCGTCCTTCAGGGGTGGGAGGCGGGATCTGCAGCCCAGACGGCTTCTGGACGTGATTAGCCCGTGAAACACAGCTCAGGAAATGTAGGAAGTGGCGGGGAGAGAGCGCCCTTTCTTCCTGGGCTCAGACCCAGCTAGTTTCCACAGCGGCATCTGCCTTCTCCCCTCACAGAGCAGCTGTGATATTGGCAGCAGTGTCCTGCAGTTCCCTAACCTGAGGGTGGCAGCAGTAGCTTCAGAGGTGAGATGGAAGGCTGCGGAGGGCCGCTTGCACCCACATTCTATCCTTGCTAGTTGTTTTGAAAACACCTGATTCTCTGTGTTAAGTAAGCCCTTTGAGTTTGAAATGGCTAGCATGGTTTCTGTTTCCCTAACGGAGCCATAATTGATATAAATAGGAATTGACAAAAGAGATATACAATTTTTAAAGGGTAAAAATTTATAATTTTATTAAGGGACATTAAAAAAGACTTGAATAAATAGGGACAGGATGTTCTTGGCTAGGAAGACTCAGTATGGTAAAGCTTCTTGTGTTGATCTTTAGTTTTAGTGCCTCTTTATTCTAAAGCCCCCAGAGTTTGATGGGGCAGTGTGGCAAGTTCATTCTAAAATGTTGAGAACTAATCCTAACATTGATAGGTCACTTAGAAGGAGAGTAAGGACAGAGCACTTGCTCTGCCGGTTCAAGGTGCACTTTAAAATTGGTTCGTGGAGACCGAATTGGCTAGTGAGACCGAGCTCTGAGAAACAGACCCAGGAAACTCAAACATGGCAGAGGTGGAATCACAGAACTCTGGGTGAATGATGACTTGCAAATACAGTGCTGTGACCAGTCCCAAACGGCGGGGTTGGATCCCCAACTTAGAGTAAAGAAGAATCAGTTTTAAACAATCAGTCTGGAGTAAATTAAAAACTTTCAGAAGACAATCTAGGAGAGTATCTTCATTATGACTTTAATAGGGAAGGTTTCATTGATTCATTCATTTATTTATTTATTTGCTTATTAAGATAGAGTCTCAGTTTGTCCCCTTGGTAGAGTGCTGTGATGTCACAGCTCACAGCAACCTGAAACTCCTGGGCTCAAGTGATCCTCTTGCCTCAGCCTCCCGAGTAGCTGGGACTACAGGTGCCTGCCACAACACCGGCTATTTTTAGAGACAGGCTCTCGCTCTAGCTCTGGCTGGTCTCAAACCTGTGAACTCAGGCAGTCCACCCACCTCCACCTCCAGAGTGCTGGGGTTACTGTGCCTTGCTGAGGTTTTTGGTTTTTTTTTTAATCGTAAATAAATATTGACTCTTAAGACAGAAATGACCAACTTTTCCAGATTAAAATTAAGATCTTCCCTTTATTAAGAGACACTGAGTGGGGAGAAAATACTTGCAGCACTGCAGCTTGTAGAGGACTACGACAGAGCATGTGAAGAGCTCCTTATAGGGACAAAGGCGGGGACTGGCATGGCCTAGAAACGTTAGTAAGAATAGTGATTGAACTTAGAGAACAAACCGAGGCGTATGTGTACCATGGGGTACTATTCAGCCACAAAAAGGTGGAGACTGCACATCTTTTGTGTTAACCTGGATGGAGGTGAGGCACGTTCTCTTTAGTAAAGTATCACAAGAATGGAAGAACAAGTATCCAGTGTACTCAGTACTAATATGAACTGATACCCGCCCACAGAAGAAAACTCAATTCAAGTTGAGGGGAGGGATTGGTGTGCTTCCACCAAATGGGCACAATGTGAGGGCCTCCTGGGGCTGGGACCAACTACAGCAGGGGCCTTCTCTAACAAACTCAGATGTTGTAACCTCATTGTTGCACCCTTATGTTAATTTGAAATAAAAAAGAAATGCTCAACAAACTAGGAATACTGGGAAGCTGCTTCAACATTATAAAGACCATAGATAAAAAACCTATAGATAGACTGACAGCTTTTTAAAATTTTTTATTTACTTATTTATTTTAGAGACAGAGTCTCACCTTATCACCCTCGGTAGAGTGCTGAGGCATCACACAGCTCACAGCAACCTCCAACTCCTGGGCTTAGGCGATTCTCTTGCCTCAGCCTCCCGAGTAGCTGGGACCACAGGTGCCCCCCACAATGCCAGGCTATTTTTTGTTGCAGTTTGGCAGGGGCTGAATTGGAACCCGCCACCCTTGGTATGTGGATCCAGTGCCCTACTCACTGAGCCACAGGCACCACCCTGGACTGACCGCTTTTTCTTGAAGATGAAGGACAGCCCAAGGACACCTGCTTGCCAGTTTTTATTTTTTTATTCATTTTATTTTCATTTTTTTAAAACAGTGTCTAGTCCATGCACAAAAGATGAGAATGGTTATTTCATCTCAGTTTACAAGCCCACTATTATTTTATCCCGTGCATATAACTGCTCATGCTTTGCCAGTTTTGTTCAACACAGTATTGGAAGCTAATTGCCCATAACAATTTGGTAAGAAAATAAAGGCATCAAATTGGAAACAAAGGAGGCAAATTGTCCCTATTCACAGATAAGATGGCACAGTTTAATATGTAGAAAACCTTAAATATTGCACAGAATAACTTAGAACCAATAAATGATTCTGCAGAGTTGCAGGACAAAAAATCAATACACAAAAATCTGTTGTTTTTACAGTAACAATGAATAATCTAAAAAGGAAATTAAGAAAGAAGTTCCAAAAAAAAAAAAGAAAGAAGTTCCATTTATATTAGTATCAAAAACAATAAAATACAGATACTCCTTCACTTAGTGACAGGGTTATGTGCTTAGCAGGATATAACAGGGTTAAGTTGGACCATTATAACCATTAGATCATGTACCTGAGAATAAATTTAACCGGGTGGCGCCTGGGCTCAGCGGATAGGGCGCCAACTCCATATACCAAGGGTGGCGGGTTTGAACCCGGCCCAGACCAAACTGCAACAAAAAATAGCCAGGTGTTGTGTTGGGCGCCTATAGTCCCAGCTACTCGGGAGGCTGAGTCAAGAGAATCACCTAAACCCAGCAGGTAGAGGTTGCTGTGAGCTGTGACACCATGGCACTCTACTGAGGGCGACAAAGTGAGACTCTGTTTCTTAGGAAAAAAAAAAAAGAAGAAGAAGAAATTTAACCATGGAGGTGACAGATTTGGATGCCAAAAACTATAAACGGTCAAAAGGAAGACACAAATAAATGGAAAAACATTCTGTGCTCATGGACTGGAAGACTTTAAGATGTCAGTACTGCCCAGAGTGATCTACAGATTAACTGCAGTCCTTTCCTTCTAAATTTCAAATCAATAGGAGGGCACAGTTGATTAGGTTACATTGTTTCGTTTCTTAGGTGAACTTGGGTCTTAGTTGGGTCCCACACCTGGGGCTGTGCTGTAGACCCTTACATTGTGCCATTAGGTGATAAATGCAACCCTTATCAAAGTGCAACAGGGTCTTCTGTTAAAGTAGAAAAATTTATCCTGAAATTTATATAGAATCGCAATAGTCCTAGAACAGTCAAAACAATCTTGAAAAAGAACAAAGTTGAAAGCCTCATGCTTCCTGATTTCAAAGCCTACTACCAAGCTACAATAATTAAAACAATGTGGCATAAAGATAAACGTATAGACCAGTGGAATACAATATAGAACTCAGAAATTAACTCTTATATATAATGGTCAAATTATTTTCCATGAGATGCCAAGACCATTCAGTGGGGGATAGGGCACTCTCATCAGAAGAATAAAGTTGGGCCCTTTGTAACTAATGATGTACAGAAGTTAACTCAGGATGGACCAAGACTTAAATGTGAGATCTGAAACTATGAAACTCAAACAGAAGGAAAGCTTTATGACATTAGATTTAGCAATGATTTCTTACTTATGACACAAAAAAATAGGCAATAGAAAAAAGAATAAATTGGACTACATTAAAATTTAGCTTTTTAAATGAAAACAGATCACCTTTTTTAATAAGGGTACAATTCCAAGTGAAAGCAGACCTAGTAACATTCCTTCGAAATATGTAGTGCAAAATCTGAAGTATAAAGAAAAATACGTTGTTGACAGATAGTTGAAAAAATATATCAAAAAGTTTTCTGTGGTAACCTTACTCTTTTGTATCTTTCTCTTCTCTGTGTCTTTGTCACTTTTTGGATATTTTAGGCTTTCTCTTTTTCCTCATTAACTATTAATCAGAAAAATCTTTACGGACATCAATAGGAGAGATTATTCAGACTACATTCTTGACCACTATACACTAAAACTTCACAATTACACTTAAATAACAAAAATTCAACCATTTGAGAATTTAAGAAAACATTCTCTTAAATAATTCCTTTTGCAAAGTAAGAGTATAATTTTAGATAGCAGACTATCTAAAACAATGTTTCTAATTTTTCTAAGCTCAGGCCTGTTCAGTGATAAAGATTTAGCCAAATATTACTTTTAAAAAATTGTATTCAAGTACACTATGCATGCAATAAAACATATAGATATCAAGTGTGATTTGATATGTTTTGACAATGTATACACCTTTCACGTGTGTTAAACTTATAAAATTTGGACAGAGTTTTCAAAAGCACTGAATGAGCGTTTTAGCTGCTCCATTTTTTTTTGCTGATATTTCCTGTATACTTTAAATACATTAAAATTGAAAACTTCTGTTCATTAAAGGAGACATTCAGCAGAGTAAAAAGGCAGCCTCCAGAGTGGGAAAATTTGAAAATCGTGTATCTGATAAGGGGCTAATATTGAAAATATAAAAAGAACTCCTACAGCTCAACAGCAAAACACAGACAGCCTTACTAAAAATGGGTAAAGGACTTCAATTGACATTTCCGCAGAGAAGATAGAGGGCCGACATGCTCGTGAAATGTGCTCAGATCAGTAATCCTTAGAGAAATCAAATCAAAACGGCAGTGAGGTGGCTCATGTTCGGTAACCGCTGGTGTCAGACCGGAAACGACGGTGTCAGGGTTGACGTGGAGAGAGTGGGCTGTTGTGCAGTGCTGTCAGGAATGTGAAATGGCATGGGCACTGTTACTGCACGGTGGTTCCCAACAAGGTTAAAAATAGAAACACCATTAGCAGTTTACCTGTGGATGTGTGCTCAATAGAATTGAAAACAGGGTACGCGTATCCTGTGTCTGCAGCAGCATTATTCGGCAGAAGCCAAAAGATACGAGCAACCCAAGTGTCCATCAGCAGACGAATGGGTAAACAAAATGTGGTCGTCCTTACGTGGGATATTAGCCTTAGGAAGGAAGGAAGGACATTCTGACACGTGCCGTGTTGATGGAGGAACCTTGCAGACATTGTGTTCAGTGGAATAAGCCAGGCACAAAGTAAGACACTGTGTGGTTGTGCTTACACAGGTACCAGGTGCTCACATTCACAGAGAGACAGCTGGGGCATGGGGAGGAGAGGAATGGGGGGAGAGAGTTTCGGTTTGGGAAGATGGGAGACTTCTGGAGATGAATGATGGTTACTGAAAAGTGTGGAAGTGTTAATGCTTAATGCCATTGAACTGTACACTTTTAGATGGTTAAAATGGATATTTTATGGGTTGTGTGTGTGTGTGTGTATATATATATTTTTACTATTTATTTATTTATTTATTTAGCGACCCTGGATAGAGTGCTGTGGAGTCACAGCAACCTCAAACACTTGGGCTCAGGTAATCCTCTGGCCTCAGCCTCCCCAAGTAGCTGGGACTACAGGTACCTGCCACAACACCTCGCTATTTTTTTCTTTTTTTTTCTTTTTTAGAGATGGACTTTCACTTGCTCAGGCTAGTCTTGAACTTGTGAGCTCAGAGTGCTGAGATTATAGGTGTGAGCCACTCTGCCCAACCTATGTTATGTACATTTTGTCTTCCAAACATGTATAGAAAGCTGTGATAAGGAACAATTGAGCCAGAAAAGCCATAATATTAAAAATGAGTCCAGAAAATGCAATATCTGATAAGGATTTCTTTAAAGAAAACAGAGAAAATGGGAATGGAGGAAATAAAGAAATCACGTAAGAACATTTCCTAGGGCAACCACAGTGACTCATGCCTGTGATCCCCGCACTCTAGGAGGCAGATGCCAGAGCATCCCTTGAACTCAGGAGTTGAAGACCAGCCTGAACACGAGCAAGACCACATCTCTAGTAAAAACAGAAAAAATAGGCAGCCCTTGTGGTGGGCACCTGTGGTCCCAGCTACTGGGGAGGCTGAGGCAAGAGGATCTCTCGAGCCCAGGGGGTTGAGGTCTGTAGAAAGGGACACAACAGGAAAAATGAAGGCCAGGTGTGCTTTCTACCGGTTTTTAGGTAACAGTTTGAGTTATAATTCACAGACTGTAAAACTATAATGGTGTTTGGTGGTTTATTAGCATATTTGCAGGCTTGGGGGGCCATCACCACAGGTGATTTTAGACTATTTTTGTCACACAGCAGGAACCAGGTGCCATTAGCAGGCACTCTCGTTTCCCTCCAGCCTCTGGCCCCGGCCACCCTCATCCAGTTTCCAGGGGATTTGCCTCTCAGGCACATTTCATAGAGATGGAATCACACGATACGCAGTGTTTCCGACTAGCTTATTCCACTTAGCACAAAGTTTTCCATGTTCAGCCGTATCACTTTCTCTTCGTTTGTTTTTAATATCTATCTCTCTCCTAATAGGCTTTTATAATTTTTAACACCTTTATTGAGATATAATTTATATAACATAAAATTCACTGGTTTTAAGGGTGTGCAGTTCAATGATTTTTAGCGAATTCAGAGTTCTGCAGCCAGCACCATGATTTTAGAACACTGTCGTTAGCCTAGAAAGATCGCTAGTGCCCACTGCAGTTACTCGCTGCTCCTTCCCGGTCCCAGGCGGCTGTGTCTGTCTCTCGTGGACCTGCTTTCCCTCGACATCCCCTGCAGTTGAATCACATGGTGAGCGCTCATCTGTGGCTGGCTTGTCTCCCTCGGCATGAGGTGTTGACGTCTGTCCGTGCTGCAGCCTGTGTCGGTAGTTCAGAGTATTCCTCGCCACGCCGCCCACCCTTCTCACCCATTCACTGTGTGCTGAGCTGCCAGTTCTGGGCTGTTAGAAAGAACACTGCCGTGGCCATCCTGTGCCAGTTTTGTGTGGACACACACTTTCATTTCTCTTGGGTAAATACTTGGGAGTGAAATTTTGGGGTCATATGTAAATTTAGGTTGAATTGTTTAAGAAATTGCTAAACTGTTTCCATTATGGCTCGCATGTTTTTGTTTTATTTTGTTCTGAGACAAGGTCTCTGTGATTGGTCCTAGAGTTCCATGGCGTCATAGCTCACAGTAACCTCAAACTCTGAGGCGCAAGAGATCCTCCTGCCTCAGACTCCCAAGTAGCTGGGACTACAGGTCCCACAACAAGTGATTATTTTTAGAGCTGGGTCCTAAAAACCAAAACTTGATCTTGAACCTGTGAGCTCAGGGTAGTCCACCCACCTCAGCCTCTCCAGTGCTGGGATTACAGGCATGAGTCACTGTGCCTGGCCTTCTTGCTTGTTCTTTAATTAATCTGGAAGTATTTCCCAGCCCCTTTGGGGGAGAAACAGCTGGGTTTTTGCCACTAGCCAGGTTCATCTGCCCACTGCCCAAGAGGAACCCAGTATCCAGAGACAGCAGGGTTCATAGCAAAGAGTTCATTCTGCATAGCACCAAGTGGGGAGATGGGAGAAATCTCTCAAATTTGCCTTCCCAAGAATTGGGGAGACAGGGTTTTTAAAGTTTGGTGGGCAGAGGTTTAGGCCATCAGGGCTGGTTTTGGGGGGGACCCATCAGCCCTTCGCTGTAGGATGCTGTCTGGGTGGAAGGCGGCACCTGGAGGTCTGTCAGAACTACCCCATGTTCCGAACAGGTGGTACTATGTAGAGAAGAGCTCAGGATCTTCAGGGCTACCAGCTGTGCCCTCCAGAGAGGCAAACATGGGGACAGTGACTCGCTGTTGTCAGGCAGACGAGGGACAGTGGCTGATTGTCACCATCATCCAGCTGAGCCTGCCCCTTCTCCGTGTTCTGGGCCTTGTACCCCTCCATCAGCCTGTGAGGGTGGTTTCAAGTTCAGGTTGGCTGTTCCACAGTATGTCTTTCAACCCAACGTGTCGCTTTCCTCATGATTCGCTTCAGGTGATGCATTTTTAAATGATCAGGAGCACCGCAGTGGCTATGAGTTGTCACATTACCAGGCAGTGGGGTCACGTTGTCCCAGGATTGGTGCTTCTGATGGCTGGTTAAGGTGTCGTCTTTCGGGGATGCTGTAGAGGAGGAGTGGGTGATGTGTGGCATGGGGTCTAGTTGTTGTCCAGCTTCCTGCCCAGTCCTAACAATGATGGGGTAATTTGTGTTATATACACTACACTTAATAAATGACACATTCTAGGCATCAAGGGAAAGGTGAGCTGTCTGGCCAGCATGTTCGGTCCAGGCCTGGGCAGCTGCATTTACCACCCCGTGGGGAAGACAGATAAGGACGTAAGACAGCTGTGCAGAACGGAGCTCTGGAGCTTTATCTGTGCACAGAGAGCTCCTGAGAATCTCCCAGGTTGGATTTCACACTGGGAATCTCTTAAGAGGATGGAGGCGGTTGTAGAAATCCATCCAGAAGGGCACAGGGCAGCAGAGCTTCCAGGCCTGACTCAGCCTGAAGGCAGCAGGGCGCTGTCTGTGCTGTGAGTAAGGGCGCAAAGCTTCAGGAGCAGCTCCAGTGGCAGCAAGTATACTCACGGCAGCAACTTGTTACGTAATGTAAAATCAGGCCAGTTGCGAAGTGTCACATTCAGGTCTGCCCTCCTGCACCCTGTGTCCTTGGACACACAGCATCCTGGAGACCGTTCAGAAGAGGCTTGGTGTAAGGGACGGAGACCCGGCACTTGAAACATTTTTCAGTCTTATAGCAGTGGAATATTCAGCGGCTTGTGTAAACACACACCCGCTATGAGGTTCTGACACTCGGTGAGCCAAAGGCTGGCAAAATTCCAAAATCTGGGCCAATTAGTGGGTACTTAATCTTGTGAGCCAGCTGGAGGTCTAACTGTTTGGGCCACACCCCGGGAAGGACCTAGCTGTTGTGTTTAGTAAGCAGAAAACTAAAAGTGTACTTATGGAGATATAAAATACTAACGTCCTATCTACAAAATATACAAGAATAAATACTGTTCTGTAAAGAGCTGTTCTATTTTCCCTTATTTTCTGGCACTACGAGTTGCTCTGGGTTCATCTTACACTCCCTCTGCTCCAGCCCTAAGGCGGCCTGCTCCCTCTGAGGGAGGTGCTGGGAAGCAGAGGTCTGTGGTTAGCTGTGCTGTTGGGGGTGGCCGTCTCCAGTGCTATCCAGGTAGAGCTAGGAGCCTGTGTTTTTAAATAGCAAATTCTTATTCTTTCCGCCTCCTCTCATCTTGTGGTTGCAGCTCCCTTCCCCACCCTAAGAACCCTGGTCCCAGCCTCCTCTGCACATGAACTGGTGGGGCCAGTCCTAAACGCACAGGAGCAGTTTTGGAATCACCACCCCGGCTGCCCAGAGCAGACGTCCTGATTTCCAGGCAGCTCTCCGTGTTTCCCACCCCGGCTGGAGTCAGAGTCTTCAGTGGAAGTCCTGGGATTCATCCCTTCTTTCCTCCTGTGTGGTGGTAGCGTTTGTTCTGACTGTATTGTTTTAGAACTTTGCTGCCTCCTCTTGTTGATTTAAGTTATTTTTAATTTTTTATTGAGATATAATTCATTTCCCATAAAATTCACCCCATTAAAGTATGCAATCACGATTTTTCATATATTCACAAGCTTGTATAATTGATTTTTTCACATTTAATTTTTTAATATAGGAAATATAAATACAATTCAAAACTATATGAAAAACATTCTTAGAAGTTCTACTCCCTTTCCGTCCTTCTCCCAGCTCTTGTTCACACCCTGTAGGGAACTAATTGGGTAAGTTTCAAGCTATACTGTTTGCACTGTGATTTTTTTTCTTTTTTAATTAAAAATACCCTTGATATCACTCTGTATCAATTTATAGAAAGCGTTCTCATTCTTTTTTACAACTATATTACACCCCGTGTAAGGGAGCTACCATATATTACACCCTGCGTTAGGGAGCTAGCATATATTAAACCACGCGTTAGGGAGCTAGCATATATTACACCCCGCGTTAGGGAGCTAGCATATATTACACCCCGCGTTAGGGAGCTAGCATATATTACACCCCGTGTTAGGGAGCTACCATATATTACACCCCGCGTTAGGGAGCTAGCATATATTACACCCCGCGTTAGGGAGCTACCATATATTACACCCCACATTAGGGAGCTACCATATATTATACCCCGCATTAGGGAGCTGCCATATTATTACACCCTGTGTTAGGGAGCTACCATATATTACACCCCGTGTTAGGGAGCTACCATATATTACACCCCACATTAGGGAGCTAGCATATATTACACCCTGCGTTAGGGAGCTACCATATTATTGCACCCCGTCTTAGGGAGGTACCATATATTATACGGCACTTTAGGGAGCTAACATATTACACCCCGCATTAGGGAGCTACCATATATTATACCCCGCGTTAGGGAGCTGCCATATTATTACACCCCACGTTAGGGAGCTACCGTATATTACACCCTGCGTTAGGGAGCTACCATATATTGCATCCCGTGTTAGGGAGCTACCATATATTACACCCTGCGTTAGGGAGCTACCATATTATTGCACCCCATCTTAGGGAGGTACCATATATTATACAGCACCTTAGGGAGCTAACATATTACACCCCGCATTAGGGAGCTACCATATATTATACCCCGCGTTAGGGAGCTACCGTATATTACACCCGCATTAGGGAGCTACCATATATTACACCCCGCCTTAGGGAGCTACCGTATATTACACCCCGTGTTAGGGAGCTACCATATATTACACCCCGTGTTAGGGAGCTAGCATATATTACACCCTGCGTTAGGGAGCTAGCATATATTACACCCCGCCTTAGGGAGCTACCATATATTACACCCTGCCTTAGGGAGCTACCGTATATTACACCCTGCGTTAGGGAGCTAGCATATATTACACCCCGTGTTAGGGAGCTAGCATATATTACACCTCGCCTTAGGGAGCTACCATATATTACACCCTGCCTTAGGGAGCTACCGTATATTACACCCCGCCTTAGGGAGCTACCGTATATTACACCCTGCGTTAGGGAGCTAGCATATATTACACCCGCATTAGGGAGCTAGCATATATTACACCCCGTGTTAGGGAGCTAGCATATATTACACCCCGTGTTAGGGAGCTACCGTATATTACACCCGCATTAGGGAGCTACCATATATTACACCCTGCCTTAGGGAGCTACCATATATTACACCCCGCGTTAGGGAGCTACCGTATATTACACCCCGTGTTAGGGAGCTACCATATTATTGCACCCCATGTTAGGGAGCTACCATATATTACACCCGCATTAGGGAGCTACCATATATTACACCCTGCGTTAGGGAGCTACCATATATTACACCCTGCGTTAGGGAGCTAGCATATATTACACCCCGTGTTAGGGAGCTAGCATATATTACACCCTGCCTTAGGGAGCTAGCATATATTACACCCCGTGTTAGGGAGCTACCATATATTACACCCCGTGTTAGGGAGCTACCATATATTACACCCTGCGTTAGGGAGCTACCGTATATTACACCCCGTGTTAGGGAGCTACCATATTATTGCACCCCGTGTTAGGGAGCTACCATATATTACACCCGCATTAGGGAGCTACCATATATTACACCCCGTGTTAGGGAGCTACCATATATTATACCCCGCGTTAGGGAGCTACCGTATATTACACCCCGTGTTAGGGAGCTACCATATATTACACCCGCATTAGGGAGCTACCGTATATTACACCCCGCCTTAGGGAGCTACCATATATTACACCCCGTGTTAGGGAGCTACCATATATTACACCCCGCCTTAGGGAGCTACCGTATATTACACCCGCATTAGGGAGCTACCATATATTACACCCGCCTTAGGGAGCTACCATATGCTCCTGAGTGTGGCTTTCGGACTGTCCCTGGTGTTTTGCTGTTATAAATAATACCCCAGTAGATAATCTATGCATATGCCCTCAATTACTGGAGCTATATCTTCAGTGTAAATCCTAAATGTAGGATTTTTAGATCAAAAGTATGTGTAGATTTGTTAAACATTGCAAAATTCCTTTTTTTTCCACTTTCCCAGCTGTTGGCCTAGGATTTAGCTTTCTGGGCTCAAATAAGTTTAGAGTGATTTACTTCTAAAGTAGGACAATTGTAAGATGCTCAAATGGCAAACTGGATAGGGTACTGGGCCAGCAGGTCTACACTGGGGTTGTCAGAGGCAGAAGGCTGCGGCCTCCCCTCTGAGTTACCCGGTGCTCTGCCTTCCCAATTTGGAACATCGGCACCCTCTTTCCTGTGCTCTTGTTTTTGTGCCGTCATGCCTTTTTAACAGCCTCATTACTGTTGTTGAATTAGGTTTCAGGAGAGACTGCAGGTGAAGGAATGTGTTTGTTTAATCTGGTATCATTGAGTAGAAGCTTCAGAAATGTTACTAATCTGGGATTTTTTTTTTAGAGACAGAGTCTCACTTTATCACCCTCGGTAGAGTGCTGTGGCATCACAGCTCACAGCAGCCTCCAACTCCTGGGCTTAGGCGATTCTCTTGCCTCAGCCTCCCGAGTAGCTGGGATACAGGCGCCCCTACAACCCTCGGCTATCTTTTATTGCAGTTTGGCCGGGGCTGGGTTCCAATCCGCCACCCTCGTTATATGGGCTGGTGCCCTACCCACTGAGCCACAGGTGCCGCCCTACTCTGGGATTTTTATACCTAAAGAAACCGATTGTACATGCAGATAGAATAAAGACATGTACAGATGTGAACAGACTGAGAAAGGTGTAATCTTGTGAAAGGAGAGGATAGTGCGGGAAAGAAAATGGGGCACAGGCAGTTCCCACTGGATGGGGTGGAGGGCTGGAGGGGACCCAGAGCCACCGTGAGACTCAGAGAGGGTGTTAGAGCATTTACAATTTTTGTCGCTGGCCTTTATCTGTTGTAGTGTCTGGAAAAAAATTAGTGGTAGAAATATAGAAAACTAATTTAAAAATGAATGCACATGTTAACTTCAGAAGAAAGAAAGTTGCTAGAGAAATGAAATAACCTTAGCGTGCTCTCTGGCTCCCGGGCGAAGAATACTTCCATGCTCGTGCTGGCTCTAACTACAGAGCTGATTCTGCTGTGCTGGGAGTCAGTGGGCAACATTTAGTGGACAAAACTACTCCTCAGTGCCAGGAAATACGCACGTAATACCAGGAGAAATAAGTAGAAAGAATATTTCTGGGAGATGGGGTCCAGCCCCAGAGGCGGGGAGGGAGGCAGGGTCTTCTGCGTCATCCTGCGGTGTGTACGGCAGGCAGAGGAGTTAGAAAGACCCTGGCAGGCTCCACTCCTGCCACGTCCTGCTGGCCACAGCTCAGACATGTCGTTGGACTCTCCTGGCAGCTTTTGCTCCTGTCATTGGCCTGTAGCAGGCTGTGAGACATTGCCTCTGTGAATGTCCCTCTTGTGCCAGAGTCATTCATGGACCCAAGGATGAGAGGAGGGGGCAGGTTCCTGAGGCTCGGAACCTTCAGGGCCGTCGTTTGCAGCGATGTTCTCTGTCAGGTTATGTACTGTCCACATGGGTGTACAAGGGAAAACAAGTGCTTGCACTAATGTTCTAAACCGTGGGCACGCCCACTAGCAAGTCTCCAGCCTTCGTGTGATGCAGGAAGCAAGGTGGCCCTGGCTCTGATCAAGAGAGAGAATCAGCTTAAAGAACATGCCCGCAGCTAGGCACAGCGGCTCATGCCTGTAATCCCAGCACTTTGGAGGCTAAGGAGGGAGGATCATGTGGGACAAGGCTGGGACACATAGTGAGACTCCATCTCTACAAAAAAAATGAAAAAGGAAGTTAGCCAGTGGCACACACCTATAGTCACAGCTGTTCAGGTGGTTGAGGCAGGAGGATTGCTTGAGCCCCGCTGGAGGCTACAGTGAGCCATGGTGGTGCTGCTCCACTCCAGCCTTGATGACACAGTGAGACCCTGTCTCAGAAAAAAGGAACTGTGACAATACCACTAGAAATTTATTTTTATGGCTTTTCTGGTTTTAGAAACTATGTTTTGGTAACCGCAATGGGTTTTGACCACAGATCCAAGCTTGTTCTGTGTAAAGCAGGACAGTGGTGAGTGTTCTGACAATTCAGAGGACTAAGGAGACTCGGTCATCTTGCCCTTTCCCTGTCCCTTGGGTTTGTAGCACCACGTCAGCTCCACTGTCCCCTCCTTGCCTCAGGTCTCTGGTGGGTACCCAGGGGTGCTCTGAGGTCTTGATGGGGACATGTGAGGAAAGAAAAACTATCTTTTGAAACCACAAAAGACCAGCCTGATCATGGGGTCCCAGGGCTGCTCTTGTTGCTGCTTTTCTAGGAGCTGGGTGGGCTCAGGGTTGGATTATGCACTTTAACTTGTCCCCATCCCCTACATGGGGTCCAGTGCCTCCCTGTCCACTTGCTGGACGGAATAGGAGGCTGGAGGACACTACTGAGGAGGACAGGATCATTTGCTGTTTTGTTTCTGGCTATGTTCCCCGTGCCTAGGGCAGTGCCTGGCACACAGAGGGGCGAGGCCACATTGCCTTGGGGGGTCTGTGTCCTGGACAGAGCTCTGTCTCCGCTGCACATGGGTGGGCCCAGGGGTACTGCCAGGCCTGCTGTCCAGCTGCACACCACTAGCTGGCCCTCAGGGAGAAGGAGAAGGTTCTTGCCCGCCAGCGGTGGTCCTAAGAGGTCCTAAGGGCACGAATCCCACTGTGCTCTGCCACTCCCAGACTCTGCCCCAGGACCCTGAAGGGCCCTTGTCCCTCCATCATCAGTACGGTCCTGTCACCCATACCTTCCCCTTCTTGCCACAAAGGCCTGTGTCTGTGCTGGGGGTTTCCACGGCAGGCACAGCTGGGCATTGACTAGATGAGCGAATGGGGGCTGAATGTGGCTTTTGGGTAGGAGTGATGGGGAAGGGAGTCGCCACCTGCACCAGAGAGACCTGCTCACCGCGGCCTGGTTTCCTTTACCACTGTTTGGCCTTCTGGTTACTTCACTGAAATTTCTCTGGGCCCTGCCCCAGGCTGCGGATGACACTCTCGCACTGCCTTGCCTGTGTCACCCAGCAGCATCCCTCGGTTACCTTTTTCGTCCCTCCTTCTGCCCTAGATCCATCTGGTTGTTGTGTGAGCAGTGTCACTTGGTGCTATGCTTGGTCTGGGGAAGAGGCCAAGCTACAGAGTGGAGCTGCAGGACTTGCCTGGCTGAGCAGACAGGGAGACCTGGAATTTAGGGCCAGGGACATGTTCACCACGACACCCAGGCTTGGCCCAGATTTTGCCTTTGGGAAAGCCCCGCACTCCTCATCCCCAGCATAAGTACAGCCTCCTCAGAAGTCCAGCTGGCTCTTCCCTTCACGCCCCTCCAGCACCCTCTTCTGCCTGCCCACCTCCCTGTGCTGTGGGTGCCTTGGTTCAGAATGGCCCGTGAGTCCCCAGGTCTCTTGCCCAGAGCATTGGACACTGCAGATGGCCTGGCTCAGGATGTGCCAGGGCCTTCCATCCTGGAGAGCTGACCCCCAGGGCTAGGTGTCTGCAGCGTCAGGCCTGTCGTGGGGCCAGGTCACTGTCCCAGACTCGCAGCAACATCTGAGATGGTTAAGTGTCATTTTGGGGTGTTGAGGTACCTCAAAGGCACTTCCCCTGGAAAGGCAGTGAGGCCCCCTCTGGGGTCTGCACTTCGTGCTGGAGACGCTCAGACACTGGTGGCGCATCTATATTTCAGAGTGACTGAGTCCCACAGCAGCCGGGCCCTGTCACCTGCCTGAGAGCTGTGGAAATACTATTTTGCAAGTGAAGAAAGTAAAACATCAGGGTTTCAGAAAGAAATGACGAAGAACACACGCAGATTTCTGTACAAGTTATGTAATGCAGCCTTTGGTAGACGAAAAAAATGCAGACAACCCACACCTCAAAGCACAGGGATTATGGTTAATGAAAGAAACGCATTCACAGGCTGCTGCACCACCATCAAGAGTAAGTTTAAACCTGTCTAAGAAATGGAAGGCTGTTTATAGTCTGAAGTTTACAAAGCAAGTTATGAAATAAGAATTGAATGTGATTCCAATATTTTTAGGAAGTAAAGATGTTTTATATGAAGCAGAAAAAAAGAGATGAGAGGGGCAGACCCTATGCACTAAGAATTTCTTGCCTTTATTGATTGTCTTTTAAACTTTTGTATTTCTCAGCTATTTCACATTGCTCATTTATTTTATAATGAGAAGAACATGCAGCTTGTTTATTAAATTAAAACCCAATCAGAGTCCAAGATGCAGCAGAGCCAGCTGGCTAGTGACGTTTGTCAGGTGGAGGGGGCAGGTTGCCGGCTGCAGAGTCCAGGGAAGGAGGCTTTTTAGGAGGCCACCTCCCTGCCCAGAGTCGGCCTCAGGCTAGCCGGAGGGAACTGAGGCCCCACCTGCCAGTCGTCACCTGTCTGATCTGCCCATGCCCCAGTCACACACACACCAGGGCATGCTGGTGTAGCCTAGTGGCGGGTGGGTGGGCCCACAAGAGGCACTGCCTGTGGCTTTCTCCTGCTCCATGGCCTTGGGCAAACCACATCCCTCCTCCGAGTCAATGCCTACCTGCGGAGGACTCAGAAAGTGTGTGGAATGGCTAGCCTGCAGGTTAATAGATCATATAAAACTAGAATTCTTCCGCCTTCTTTGGCTTCTTGTTCATCTTCTACCCATGCACCAAGCCTGCCACGCGCCAGGGCCTATGTGGGCATCCAGGAGCCAGACATGACCACGTGGGGGCCTGGCCTGCGGCCCTCAAAGTCCAAGGGGAGCAGCGGGTGTGTGGGGCAGAGACACAGCTGAGGCCTGAAGACTGGCACTGTAGAAGAGCATTGCACAGTTGGGGCCCCCGTTCTCCCAGTGGGGGGCTTCGAGGCCAGTCAAGATGGGAGAAGGGCAGCCTAGGCTCCAGAAAGAACTCACTTATCCGGCATCTTGGTGGGGCTGGAGCTGCTGAGGGATTTTAGGCAGGATGGGCTGCCTCTTGGCTGTGCAGCAATAACCTGTTAGCAAATAGTGATGGAGCCAGGTGTGGGGATAACGCCTGTTACCCCAGCACTCTGGGAGGACGAGCGTTGGGATTGCGTGAGCTTAGGATTGAGACCACACTGGGCAAAGTGAGACCCCACCTCTACTAAAAATAAAAAACTTAGCTGGGCATGGTGGCAGGTGCCTGTAGTCCCCACTACTCGGGAGGCTGAGGCAGGAGGATGGCTTGAGCCTAAGAGTTTGAGGTTGCTGTGAGCTGTGATGCTATGGCACTCTACCCAGGGTGACAGAGTGAGACTGTGTCTCAAAAGCAAGAACAGCAACAACAAAAAGAAAATGCAGGTCACTGTAGCTCAATGGCTAAGGCGCCAGCCACATACACCAGAGCTGGTGGGTTCGAATCCAGCCCAAACAATGACAACTACAACCAGAATATAGCCGGACATTGTGGCAGGCACCTGTAGTCCCAGCTACTTGGGAGGCTGAGGCAAGAGAATCGCTGAAGCCCAAGAGTTTGAGGGATGAGGTTGCTGTGAATTGTGATGCCAAGACAGCTTGAGGCTCTGTCTCCCAAAAAAAAAAAAAAAGAGAAGAAAATGCAATGAAAAGAGAGCCCATTTCGTAACAGTAAGTATAAAAAGCCTGCCAAGACATACGTTTAATAAGCACGTGTGATCCATTTGACATGAATGGCTGTGCTCTATGGAGTTCTGAAGAGAGCTCAAACACCTGGACTGTCCCTGGCCTTGCACGGCTGCACAAGTGGAGCTCACAGGGCGCGTCCCCTTTGCTTTCAGGGAAGGAGACTGTGGATCCACGGCAGGGCCGGGCCCGAGGAGGTGACCCCACGCATTTCCACGCAGTGAACGTGGCGCAGCCCGTCCGCTTCAGCAGTAAGTTGCAGACCTGCCCTGACCGGGATGGCCACAAGTACACAGCCTGACCAGCTCCCAGCTGCCTACACTTTGCGTGTGAGGGGTTTTCTCCCAGAACACCTCTCGGACATGGGTGGGGGAGTGAGGGAGGTTGCACACTGACCAGCCAAGGTCACCAGCTCCTGGCTTGAGGCTGGGGAAGTCCCTCTGGAGCAGGCTGCTTGTGCCATGCGGGGCCGGCCAGCACTGGCTGTGGCGTCCTGTGCTATACCGCTCCCTTTTATGGACAGAGAGGCCAGCTCTGCCAGGTGAGATCCCCTGCAGCTGATGGCTTAGGAAGGTTCCACTTCTGTTTTTTGTTAATTATTATCTTTTAAGGTCATTGGTTACTTAAAGAATTAGCTATGACATTACAATTTTATTTTGGTTCTGTGGGATTTTTTTCTATTCGAGAAGTTGGAGGGTAAAGCATTAAAATTTTAATTTTTTTTTTTTTTTAATAATTTTATTGAATCATAATTATGTACATTGGTGCAATCACAGGGCACGATTCATATACATTCAAAAATATTTTGATCATACTGTTACAGATATCCTTCATGGCATTTCCTTGATCACTATAT
>CAUYON010059139.1:0-12301 GCA_963573935.1 Arctocebus calabarensis
GTCCAAAAGAAACCCAAACAGCTCACAGGTAAGGCCTTTCCAGTTTGCAATCTCACTGGTGCTGTAGTCACAGCTGCCGGCAGGATTAGACCGAAAGAACACACGCAACCACTTGCCAGATCTCCACTGCTTTTGCCTTCCTCAGGGGGTCCAGAAGTCTCATGCTGTCTCCCTGTGTCCCCGAAAGGATGTTTCTGGTCAGATCTCGTCAGCCAGAGATGCCTGAAGTCTTCTCTCCCCAGTCTCACCGAGCCCAGTTGCAAGGAAGCTGTTACTCGGCCACCATCTTGGCTCCTCCTCCAAAAACTGACGATATAAATTAATACAAAAAGACAGGGGACTAATTTCACACTGTCTTTGAATTTAAAATTGTGCATACCCTATGGAATGGCAATTCCACTTGGAGGGAAATTCTCCCACATGTGAACTATGGCTGGAAGCTTTGACACATGTGATAATCTTAAAAACACAATGTTGAGGGAAAAAACAGATTCAGAAGAATATAGTGTACCATTTTTATAAAGTTAAATGGATCTAAGTATATTGTTTAAGAAAACGCACAGATATATGTCAGATATATGTTTAAGGATCCACACTCTAAAGAAAAACAAGGAAATGAGGATACCTTTGGGGATGTGGAAAGGGAATAAGGTGAAGTGGAACAAATAAATAAAGAGCTCCAGGATGCCAATGAAACTGAGTTTTTAAAAGTGGAGTAATGGGTTCATAGGCATTCATTTTATTATTCGAAAAGATAGGATTAACTTAAACATTTGATACATTAAATATTTAGTTTTTTTTAAATTAAAACACACACAAAAGAGAAGGAAGAAGTAAGTACCCTACAAACTGATCTCCACTCAAGAGAGCGATTGCTTAGGAGCACAAAGACTGAGAATGTACATTCTCTTTTCACATTTAGTCTGTAGTGAGATCCTCTGTCCACTTAAAACTTTGTTTTCTGTGCAAATCAAAACCACACTGAGGTACCATCTAACCCCAGTGAGAATGGCTCACCTTATAAAGTCCTAAAGCAATAGATGTTGGCCTGGATGCAGAGAGAAAGGAACACTCAGACACTCTTGCTGGGACTGCAAACTAGTACAGTAGGATGGAGATTCCTTGGAGAACTTTCTGATCCTGCAATCCCTTACTGGGTATTTACCCAAAGAGGAAAAAAGACATCTTAAAATAAAGATGCTTGCACTCGAATGTTCATAACAGCACAATTCACAATCAGAAAGACATAGGAACTACCCAAGTGCCCATCAATACCTGAATGCATTGATGAAATATGTATCTGTATACCATGGAATACAACCCAGCCATAAAAAAGGAGGGTGACTAGTGTTTTTCGTAACAACCTGGAAGGAATTGGAGACCATTCTTCTAAGTGAAATATCACAAGAATGGAAAAACAAACACCACATGTACTCAATACTGAACTGGAACTAGTTGATCAACACCTGTGTGTTCATAGGGAAGCAAAAGTCAATGAAATTCAAGTAGGTGGGAGGGGAAAAGGGGAAGGGTAAATCCCTGCCCAACGAGCACATTGCATACTTTCTGGGTGAAGAGCACATCTGTAACTTTGACTTAAAACATACAAAGCAAACTATTTAACCAAAACATATGTACCCCCATAATAAACTGAATTTTTAAAAGAAGAGAACAAAATAAAATAAAATAAAAAATTGTTTCCTTTTTATAATTACCTAGAAGCCCTTTCCAGGATTTCATTTTTACTTTTATTTTCACATCAAAACTCTGTTTCATTTTTTCCCAGTGGCCAGGTTTTATCTGCTCTTCCTAGAACCTCCAGGCAAGTTCAAGTTCTGCAGAATCTTACTACAACATATGAGGTAATTTCTCTTCCATTTATGTTTATTTTGGTTTCATTTTATGTAAACATTGGGTGCTGTCTTCCCTCCTTTATGTTGCATGACTTATTGTGTATCTGGTATGAAATCCTCTACTCATTCCCTTCCCCTCTTCCCAAAATCACATGATTTTTTGGGATTCCCCAAATCAAACTTTCTTCATTTGTACTATTGGTTTCTTAGTTAATTTCATAATAATACCTTGGGAATGAAAAGTGTGTACTTACAAAGATGCTATGGTAACAAAAGTTCAATAAACTCTGCTTTTATAACAAAGGTTTTGAACCAAGGAGTATGCACAAAAACACAAGGAAAAATTTACTAAAACTTTTATCTCTTGGACCCAAAACGTCTAAGGTGTAGAAAATTGACAAGTGTTATAAAATGTTATGGTAGAAAACTGATGGCTCCTTGTTAGTTAGTGTTCACCAAGAAACAGATGCCAACGCCAGAATAGAGGTGCAAGCAATTAGGGGTATACTTGTGATTGATAAAGAAGAGGGCCTGGAGACAGCAAGGAGTGTGTTCAGACCCTGATGCAACTCTGACATTCCTGCAGGAAGGAGCACATCACACAGAGACCCTCTGACTGTAGAGCAGTTGTGAGAAAGTGTGGGCAAGGCCAGCAGTGAGTCCTTAAGCCAAAGTCGTGGGTTCTGGAAGCCCCATATTTGTCGAATTTGCCTGCATTCACACACCCTCAGTGCTCAATTACTGCTGGTCTGTGGCTCTGGAGCAGCATGGCTTCAGGTCCCAGGGGACCACCAAGGTCAGCCTCTGGGGACGCCAGTCAAGTGGGCTCCTTGCAACAGCAGAGCTGAATGCATTTTCATTGCCACCATACTATGGTAAGGGGGAAACACAGAGAGAGGAAGCATTAAAGAGTTAGAATTTTAGTTCTTGTTCTGTCACTTCTTGCCATATGATTTTAGAAAAGTTAGCTATGAGCTTTTATTTCTTCATCTGAATAATGAAAATAACAATTGCATAGTCTATATCAAAGTGTTATTATAATTATCAAAGAAAATGAGTGTGAAAGTGCTTTGAAAAATTACAGTAAAATAGAAAGACTGCAATTCTTATTGGAAGGCATTGCCCAAAGGCCATAATTAGATTACTAAAAAAGGGAAGAATATCATGACAATAAATGATATTCTATGATATAAATGATAAAAGAATATCATGATATAAGAATAAGAAATTTTTATTAAATAAAATCAGTGTTTAATCAACCTTTTTTCTAGACATAATTTCACTTTCTTTTAAACATCTGACATCACATTTAGTTTTATAGCTGAATCATAGACACATTCATTCATTCATTCATTGTCTCACCAAATATTTACTGAATATCTGACTCATTCTAAGCTCTCCTTAACAACTAAAGTTACAGAGAGGAATTTAAAAAGCTCACTACAAAATAAATGTTTATATTAGTAAGTGTGAGGATGAAAACCAGCAACCATAAAGTGTCCCTTTCAAGAACTTTATAGACATAACTTTTATGGGTCTAGCCACAGATGAGATGATGTGAACAACTCTTCTCTTATCAATTTTTTTCCCTTAAAACTGTAGATTGTTCTCTGGCAGCCAGTAACAGCTGATATTATTGAGAAGAAAAAAGAAGTCCATTTTTTTGTGAACGCATCTGATGTAAGCAATGTGAAAGCCTATTTAAACGTGAACAGCATTGTATTCAGGTAGGCATCACCCCATGTGCCCAGACTTGGGCACAAAGTTGCCATTCATCTTGGCTGGTGGCTTTGCAGTATCTCTTGGGAAAGCAGCTACTGAAGGGCAGTTAGTTTTTGTTAATCCTTCCTTCACAAAGTTAGTGAATGTTTCTGAAATGTGTGGCCCTAAACTAAAAAGTGTTTTAACAGATACTCAGACTCTTCATAGATCCTGGGTTGGAGTCTGGCAGTGCACCTACCATCAGTGTGACCCTGTCAGAATTATTAAACTCTTTGTGCCTCAGTTTTGTAAATTGGAATTAAAAGTAGCACCTATTATGTGGATTAAATTATTTCATTTTTTAAAACAGTGTATCAGGCGCAATTTCTGTTCAGAGCCCACCCCCTCTTCCTTCTGGATTCTTCTGTTTATCATAGCCCTTCCATATCCATTGCTCAGCTGCCCGTGTCCTTTCACTGGCCTAGCACCTTCCTCGAGACCATGCTGTCTTCTGTGTATCCATGGGTCACCTTTAGATCGTATGCTATAGCCATTATTAGTGACATACTGTAGGTGTTTACTATTTTCCAGGAACAGCATTCAGCTTTTCTATACATTATATCATTTATTCTTTATTTAATTCTGTGAAGTAGATACTATCCCCATTATGCACAGGAAAAAATGTTTTATTTGTAAATGAATTTCTCAAAGTCAACCAGCTAAAACGTGGCAGAGTCAAATTTAGACTTGATGTGTTAGCCTAAATAAAAGTGAAGAAACCTTTGTTAATGTTATAGTTAATTTAAAAGTTGTCCATTTCGTGTGGTGAGATACCTTTCGCATACCAGTTCTGGTCCCTGCATTCCCATTTCTTTGGCTCTGGGGAATACCTAGTATAGGTTAATGGAAAACAAAACAATACAGAAAGCAAAGGCTTTCTGCTTCTCCTCCACCTTTTACTGAGAATTGAATAATGCTATGTTATTCTGAATTGAAGAAAGGTGCATTAATCTATAGGTTCATATAAAAGACACTGAAGAAGCTTGGTGCCTGTATCTGAGTGGTTAGCGCACCAGCCATATAAACTGGGGCTGGTGGGTTTGAACCTGCTAAACCACAATGACAACTCCAACAAAAAAATAGCCGGGCCTTGTGGTGGGCGCCTGTAGTTCCAGCTCCTTGGGAGGCTGAGGCAAGAGAATCGCGTAAGCTAAAGAGTTTGAGGTTGCTATGAGGTGTGAAGCCACAGCACTCTACCAAGGGTGACATAGTGAGATTCTATATCAATAAAAAAAAAAAAAGACTGAAGAATCACAGCTGAGGAATGATAATTGTGGGAAAGGGTGAGTTTTTGGAAGTCCTGAGAATATACCTCATAGTAGCTACCTTTTCTTCAATGTTACTTTGCAGACAAAATTTTATTTCTCTTTTAAACATCTGACATATACATCTAGTTTCACATTTGAGTCATAAACACAGTATTCATTCATTCATTATCTCATCAAATATTTACAGAGCTCCTCATAGAAGCTACTTCTTCTCCATACAGGCGCTACTGAAAGAGTGTGTGGATTCAGTTTATCACATTGCGAGAAGGTGGTGTTTTTTACCTTGATGAACTTCTTATTAGACTTCTTAGCAATTTTCCCCCTGATAACCTATTATGGCTGCTATGGGCCATATAGGGAGGTCAGCACTCTGGAAACCGGCTCATTTTCTGTTTCATCATCTAGAGTCTTACAGGAAAATGTGGAAGCTGTTATTCAACAGCAGATCTCCAACGACACGGTCAGCCCCCGGGCCTCCTCATCATACTATGAACAGTATCACTCACTAGATGAAGTAAGCTATCACACTGCTCTTTAAAGTTACTGCTTTTGTTTCATTAGGATTATCATTTCAACCAGGGGTAGTTACTAAAAATTGTAATTAGTGGAGGATGGTAAAAAGAAATCATGCTTTGGTTGATTACATGTGGTAATATCTTCCCTGGGAAAACTGTATCATATTTGGTAAACTCAAGGACGTTTGTCCACTGCCAAGAGTATCTCTAGCTTCTAAAAGTAACACTGTATGCTAAGGAATCAAAGACTAGGACCTTTTAACTGAAACTGCTGCAAAAAAATAATTAATAATCCAATTAATCATGTCTCTTTGTACCATTACTCCAATTTTATTCATACTGAATAATTGCTAAATTACCTTACTGAATTAAAGAAATATATTGACTTATACATATAAGCGAATATATAAAGAAATATATTCACTTAATGCACTATAAATAATCGTATTTTATTCCTCTCAGGAGAAAGTCATTTTTACTACTACTACTACTACTACCAGTGTTTTAATCTTTAATAAATTCGATTTTTTTCTGTTAGTATTTATAGGTTCCACTTTTTCTAAAGGGAACGTGAGTAAGATGTTAATGTTTAGTTAGGATGTCAGTAAGCTTTCACATAATTCACTAAAAGCCATTTCCCCATATTTGTTAGTTGAAAGAATAAATCCCTTGGAAGACCTTCCCTTTTTATAGTGTACTGTAAGTAATAAAAATACCTTGATGCTTTTTGTTTTTTCATAAGCATATGATGGTATATTGCCCAATATAAGTATTTTTACCATCTTTGACAAGGTGCCCAGAAACTGTTAGAGACCATATCCATATTTTGAAGGAATCTAAGACATAGATAACAAGAATCAATTTTATATTTAATCTTTAAAAGCATCTGTTCCTTCCCAATGAGTTAAACCAGAACTCAATCTGTCAGTAGAATCAATGTGCCTTGCTGATTGTGGGGTCTTAAAGTTGCACGCCCTCCTTTATGTCTCCAACAGTACATCTGTTCCGCCTAGACCATTTCTCTCATACAAGCACTGTATGAGCAGACTGGACGCTAAGAGGCTACGTAGGTATGATTTGCAAAACGCAGAAGGTGAAAATGTTAAGTTTGGTAAGGAAAGAAAAATGTCTTAAATGAAAGTATTTGAAAATATTTTTATTTTTTATTTTATTTATTTATTTATTTGGAACATGAATTTTCATGTGAGAGCAGACCAAAGAGGCAGCTGCGGAACAGAGCTTCGGGCCACGCCAAGCTGAATAGGGCCTGCAGGGCGTCACTCTACCTCCCTCTGTCATTTCTTACGGCCTAACTTTTTGCAAAACCTGAGTAGGTGTCAGAGGCCTGCTTCGCAGTCTTGCTGGTGGTTTCCTGGGTGGAACTGGTCAGCTGGTCCGTGGCTTTCTGCCCAGCCTCTGTGGCTTGATTCACCACTTGTTGAACTATTGCTCCGGCTGCTGTCACCGCTTCCTGGACTGTCTCCTCCACCTGTTGCTTCAGATCCTGCAAACCCACGACAGCAGGGGGTCTGTGGGATTGTCTAAGGCAGTCGCAGCAACACTGGATCCTGCCCAGAGTGGCAATATTTTAAAAATAAATTTTAATTATGTTCAAAAAATTATATTTTCTTACCATATCCTCAGTTAAAAGCCAAAATGACATAGAAGGAAAGAGCAAGTGTATGACTGTATTAGTTTGCTAGGACAGCCATAACAAAACAGCACATACTGTGTGGCTTAGACAACAGACATTTCTTTTCTCATAGTCCTGGAGGCTAAAAATCCAAGATCAAGGTGTTGGCAGGTTTGGTTTCTTTTTTAGACTGTTCTCCTTGACTTGTAGGTGGCCACCTCCTTGCTGTGTCTTCCCTCACCTGGGTTTTTCTCTACAAAAGTGCATCCTAGGTGTCTTACTGTGTGTCCTATGTTTCTCTTTGTTTAAGAACACACATCAGATTGAATAAGTGCCCACCCGTAGGGCTTGATTTTAACTCCATCACCTCTTTAAAGGCCCTTTTCCAAATACAGTCATTTTCTAAGGTACTGGGCACTGGGACAACAATATTCAAATTTTAGTGGAGGACATTATTCAACAAAACAAGTATGACATTTCAGAAAATATTTTGCACTTCTCTCCCTACTCCCCACCCCTAATACTTCCTAAAAAATTCAAAGGAACCATGGCAATTTTGCTCCCAAGAAATTCCTCTAAGTGCATCTTTCCTTTGTGATCATGATCTCTCCATCGGCCCTCCTTACAAGATGGCCTAATGGGCAGGAGGGATTCTTTTGTCATTAACCTATACCAGGAATCTTCAGTAATCTGCTGTAGGGAGAGAAAAACAAATGGCCAAAAAGTACTTCTTAAGTAGAAAGGGAAAAGGATATTACCTTCATTACCCAAGTTAGTTTTTTTAATGAATAAAATTTGTCAGTAAAGATCATCATACAACACAGCCACCCTTGTTGAAGGAAATCTACAAACTATTAATGCTATAAAATAAATTAACTTCATACAGTAGTTCTCTCAGAGGTATTCATGCCTACAAGAGTAACACAGGAAATGGAGTCACTATGGAAGTCCCTGATGGACAACCCAGACACTGACAGGGTCAGTGCTTGGCAGGTGAGCCTTTCAGCAGCCTCCTAATTCTCAGCATGGGGCCAACCACTCCTGCTAGTTATGCTATTCTCAGAGAAGCCAAGAGTGAATGGTGTTCCAGTTCCCATTAGCTAGGGTTGCTGTTTGTAGCCAACTCTAGAAGTGTTTCCAGAGATGAAGCCAAGGGTTGATTGTTCCCATTTCAGAAGATGTAAGAGTTTAAGTATGATAGCCTCTGGGAAGTTGGTCTACATTAAAACATGATCAGCTGGCATGCAAGCTCGTACCTATAATCCTAGCACTCTGGGAGGCTGAAGTGGGTGGATTGCTTGAGCTCAGGAGTTTGAGACTAGCCTGAGCAAGAGTGAGATCCCATCTCTACTATGAAAAAAAAAAGAGAAAACTAGCTGAGCGTTGTGGTAGGTGCTTGTAATCCTAACTACTTAGGAACCTCAGGCAAGAGGATCCCTTGAGTCCAAGAGTTTGAAATTGTGGTATGTAATAAGATATAACACCACAGCACTCTACCCAGGCACCAGAGTGAGACTCTGTCTCAAAACAAACAAACAAACAAACAAACAAACAAACAAATAAATAGACACACATCACATTGATTAAGTTCAATCCCAGTAATCTTTTTTTTTTTTTATTGAATTGTACTGAGTACAATTCACAGTAATCTTAAAACAGATAACAATTCAATACTTTGAAGGGGGTGCTAGCTGAAATTCAGCCCCAAAACTTCTTTCTGCTTTTTCCTTCCACTATAATCTTGAGAGAATCTCAAATACCACTGGAATTCCACCCAGAAGAGAGGTCCAAAATCAAACTACTTCTTAGGCAAGAATTGATGGTTCCTCCAGATGGTCCTCACCTTGTTTCCCATCCCTCTACCAATCTCATTGCACTTGCATAAGCCTTCAAGGGGAAACAATAATACTTCCATTTGTTCTGTGTAAAGACAGTGGCCAGAACTCCCTTAGTCTTAAAACATTAATTTTTTAAAGTCTTATATAAATGTAAACTCTTGAACGAATGGTGGTAAGGATTTCTTACACAGAGGCAGGAACTCATTGTGATGAGCCTTTAAAAATAACTTTTAAGAGCTGTGGTTTAGGCTCAGCGCCTTGGCTCAAAGGGCTAAGGCACCAGCCACGTACACCTGAGCTGGCAGGTTCAAATCCAGCCCAGGTCAGCCAAACAACAATGACGACTGCAACCAAAAAATGGCTGGGTGTTGTGGAGGGTGCCTGTAGTCCCAGCTACCTGGGAGGTAGAGGCAAGAGATTGGCTTGAGCCCAGGAATTGGAGGTTGCTGTGAGCTGTGATGCCACAGCACTCTATCCAGGGTGACAGCCTGTGGCTCTGTCTCAAAAAAAAAAAAAAAAAAGCCTGTGGTTTAAAGTTTCCCAGCTTTGTTGTAAGTTTCTCAGTATTTTTTCACTCTTTCTCTAAACTTTGACGTGTACCCAAACTCTAATTTTATTAATTTTTCTAAACAGAATAAACACCCTGGCCCATAGAGGGTTTTAGTTTTTCATTTCTTCCACACACAGAGGTTTTAAGGGAATCTCCTTCCTTTGAAGAAGTTATTTATTTTCTTTGGTCAGTGAAATGCTTTAAACTTGCTCTGTGATTAACTGCTGGTTTCCATTTTGGTAGATTTATTCTTGGATAGAATATATGACTGAGAAGTATCCTGATATGGTTAAAAAAATCCACATTGGATCCTCATATGAGAAGTATCCACTTTATGTTTTAAAGGTATGTAATGGAGAGAGCCATTGATCTCTCAATTTAAAGGGAGGGATTAATTCCCTCCAGTGGTGCTTTTTAAAACTTGATACTTTTTTCTTTTACTTCTGGAAATATTTGTACGCAAGTGTTCCTAAACTTTAATATACAGTTATTTAGAGGCTGGTGATTGCCTTTAATTTTTTTTTCTTTAACAATG
Organism: Arctocebus calabarensis; assembly: GCA_963573935.1. Classification (NCBI taxonomy): domain Eukaryota; kingdom Metazoa; phylum Chordata; class Mammalia; order Primates; family Lorisidae; genus Arctocebus; species Arctocebus calabarensis. The sequence goes on from CAUYON010059139.1 coordinate 9,954, forward strand.
TAGTGTTGGTCTAACAGTGGAAACTTGAGGTCTAGAATCAACTCTGTCTCTGTTTATAGTACATTATATAAGTCATTTAACTTTCCTGGGCTTCAGCACTCACCTTCATAAAATGAAGGAAGTCATTTGGATTATTTTTTCAGAGTCTGTTTTATTTATGGCAACACTACCTCTGACTGACTTAGTCCAAAAACAAAGAAAAGGTATTTCATCTTCTTTGGCACTATTGTAAAAGGAATAGAGTCCTTGACTATATTTTCAGCTTGACTATTGTTAGCATATGTAAAAGCTACTGACTTGTAAGTATTGATTTTGTATCCTGAGATGCTGCTGTATTCCTTGATCACTTCTAAGAGTCTTGAAGTTGAGTCCCTGGGATTTTTCAGGTATAGGATCATATCATGGGCAAAGAGTGAGAATTTGATCTCCTCTAACCCTATTTGGATACCCTTGATTGCCTTCTCTTGCCTGACTGTCGTGGCTAAGACTTCCATTATTATGTTGAATAGCAGTGAAAACAGTGGGCATCCTTGCCTCGTTCCTAATCTGAGTGGAAATGTTTTCAATTTTACACCATTCAACATGATATTGGCTATGGGTTTGTTGTCCATGGGCTCTATCAGTTTAAGAAATGTCCCTTCTATGATAAAGGGGAAATTACAACTGATGCCACAAAGATACAAGAGATCATCTCTGAATACTACCAGAAACTCTATGCCCAGAAATTTGACAATGTGAAGGAAATGGATCAATATCTGGAATCACACCCTCTTCCTAGACTTAGCCAGGAAGAAATAGAGCACCTGAACAAACCAATTTCAAGCACTGAGATTACAGAAACAATCAAAAATCTTCCAACAAAATAATGCCCTGGTCCGGATAGCTTCACGCCAGAATTCTATCAAATCTTCAAGGAATAGTTTATTCCCATATTGCAGAAATTATTCTCAAAAATTGAGGAGGAAGGAATCTTCTCCAACACATTCTACAAAGCAAACATCACCCTGATACCAAAACTAGGAAAAGAGAGGGAAAAGGAGAATTTCAGACCAATTTCACTCATGAATATAGATGCAAAACTTCTCAACAAAATCCTAGCCAATAGATTATAGCTTATCATTAAAAAAGTCATACATCATGATCAAGTAGGTTTTATCCCAGGGATGCAAGGCTGGTTTAACATACGCAAATCCATAAACGTTATCCACCATAAAAACAGAAACAAAAACAAAGATCATATGATCCTCTCAATAGATGCAGAAAAAGCATTTGATAAAATCCAGCATCCTTTTCTAATTAGAACATTGAAGAGTACAGGTATATGTGGCACATTTCTGAAACTGATCAAAGCTATCTATGACAAACCCACAGTTAATATTTTACTGAATGGAGTAAAACTGAAAACTTTTCCTCTTAGAACTGGAACCAGACAAGGTTGTCCTCTGTCACCATTACTATTCAACGTAGTGCTGGAAGTGCTGGCCAATACAATTAGGCAAGACAAGGAAATAAAGGGCATCCAAATGGGAGAAGAGGAGGTCAAACTCTCCCTCTTTGCTGACGACATGATCCTGTACTTAGAGAACCCCAAAGACTTGACCACAAGACTCCTGGAAGTCATCAGAAAATACAGTAATGTTTCAAAATATAAAATCAATACCCACAAGTCAGTAGCCTTTGTATATGGCAATAACAGTCAAGATGAGAGGCTAATTAAGGACACAACTCCCTTCACCATAGCTTCAAAGAAAATGAAATACCTAGGTATATACCTAACAAAGGAGATGAAGGTCCTCTATAAAGAAAATTATGAAATCCTAAGAAAGGAAACAGCAGAGGATCTTAACAAATGGAAGAACATACCATGCTCATGGCTGGGAAGAATCAACATTGTTAAAATGTTTACACTTCCCTAAGCAATCTACCTATTTAATGCCATCCCTATTAAGGTACCAACATTGTACTTTCAAGACTTGGAAAAAATGATTCTGCGTTTTATATGGAACCAGAAAAAACCCTGCATAGCTAAGGCAGTTCTTAGTAATAAAAACAAATCTGGGGGTGTCACCATTCCAGACTTAAGGCTGTACTACAAAGCCATAGTGGTCAAGACGGCATGGTAGTGGCACAAAAATAGAGACAAACACATTTGGAATCGTATAGAAACCCAGGAAATGAAACTATCAACTTACAACCACCAAATCTTTGATAAACCAATCAAGAACATACCTTGGGGGAAAGACTCCCTATTCAATAAATGGTGCTGGGAAAACAGGATATCCACATGTAAAAGACTAAAACTGGACCCTCACCTTTCTCCACTCACAAAAATTGATTCAAGTTGGATA
>CAUYON010059141.1:0-16331 GCA_963573935.1 Arctocebus calabarensis
GTAGTCCCAGCTACTAGGGAGGCTGAGGCAAGAGAATCGCTTAAGCCCAAGAGCTGGAGGTTGCTGTGAGCAGTGTGACGCCACGGCACTCTACCCAGGGCGATAAAGTGAGACTCTGTCTCTACAAAGAAAAAAAAAAAAAAACACTTAGGTCTTGCCTTTTAGTAGACAAAGACATACATTTAACCACAAGCATATTCTACCAAAGAAAGATGTATAGGCCTTCTAGACCCTAAAATATATAGCCACAGTTCCAATTTTCATTACCACAAATAGCTAGAGGAAATGAGAAGCAGGTGAGGGAAGGTTTCCCTGAGCAAGGCCAGGGCTTCATTTCAATTCAGCTGGCTGTGGCCACCACTGCTCCCTGGTCTCTCTGCTCAAACGCTCAGAGGTCAAAGTACTAAAATCAGCCAAATACACTCGAATTCATTCTTTTTAGACCCCAAGCCTACATTGTTTGCCAATGGAACACTTCACCGACTTGTGGCAGAAGCAGCACTAAATCTCTGCAGTAGAAAATACAGTTTCTTCTTAGATGACATAAAATATTTGAGACAGAAGTTTTAGGGATCTCAAAGTCAATCAGGGAGAACACAAAACCCTATTTGGGTGGGTGATGAGAATCTAAAATTAGTTCCATATTTCTTTTACTGGTAAATTAAATTTTAATGGAGTATGGTATATGTGGCTAGTTAATATTAGGAGCTGTTCATATCACATTAATATCTGATAATGTCTATTGCAACTACAGCCTGGAAAAAATGAAAAGTGGGGTAGATCTGAAGATGTGCCATTTTCCTTATTATAAATAACTCACATTTGCTTCTTTCATGTTCTTTAGGCAACTCTTTTAATTCCTAGAAAATTTAGAATTGCACAAGAATTAAAAAGAGGTCATTAGCATCTGTTTTGAATATATATACCAGAGACTAATGCCCACAGAGAAAATATCAAAAGTAGCCAATTCATTGGGCAGAATTCTATTTGAAGTGCCTCTTGCAGGACAGTCCTTTGCTCATTTACAACCCAGCTTTGGGATTATCATTAATGGTGATTTCAGTGGAGAAGGAGGAATAGGAAATGGGCTTAAGCCCTGGTTCTGCCATTTCTTGTAACCTTTGACAAGTCACTTAACCTTTATAGAACTGAATTTCTCTATCTATAAAATGAGGGATTGAAGTAGATGATTTTCAAGGTCACTTTCTGCTGTAAAATGTTATGATTCTAAGTCTCTGGTCATCTTGGAAAAACTTCCAAGGCTGTGCTTGCATGAATTTGCTACATTTCACACTATAATGAGCTTAAAAGACCTTAAAGTGACCAACGAATATAACTCACAATAAGAGGGAAACCATGATCCTAATAAATTTGCTCAAAATTTCTCTCCATTATCACAGTAATTGTCTATATCTAGAGCTGTGTTTTTCAATCTTTTTTATTTCATGGCACACTTGAACCTGTATTTAAACTTTCCAGGCATGCTTAATTATGCTGATAAAAAAAAAAAGTAAAAAACAGAATATACTTGCTGTGCTTTGAACTTCTTTCAAAAATAATTAATGATCTTTAAAAATTTTCAAGGTGTAAGATTCTCCTAAGATCCTCTCGTGGCACACCAGTGAGCTGTGGCATCCCAGCTGGTGGGTTCAAACCCAGCCAGAGCCTGCAAAGACAACAATGATAACTGCAACAAAAAAGTAGCCGGGCACTGTGGTGGGCGCCTGTAGTCCCAGCGACCTGGGAGGCTGAGGCAAGAGAATCACTTAAGCTCAAGAGTTTGAGGTTGCTATGTGTGATGTGACACCACGGCACTCTACCAAGGGCAACACACACAAAAAATATATAAAAAATAAAGAAAGAAAGACCAAACCCTGCCACCCCCTCACCTCAGGCTCCCAGAACTGGGAGGCAGCACTTTTCTGTGTTTAAGCCAAGTGTGAGTTACGGCAGCCCCGGGAATACAATCACCAAATTTGAAAACCTCTTCTAGGCTTTTCTTTAAATTACCAAGAACGAACACCTCTGACAATTTGTGTACATCTGATTAGGTTATGCTCTTACCTACACACACACACACACACACACATACACACGTACATGCAGACCCCCATGCCTGCACACACACATGTACACACACACACACACAGTTACATGACCACGCCCAACACAGAGATAAGTGAGCGTCGGGAATGCCCCAGAGACCATGCTGTAATCGTAGGCGTCAACAGGGATGGCATTTCTTACTCTCAGTCCTGAATTAGTAAAAAGACGAAGAAAAAAAAGCACACTTGCGTATTCACTGGTTTAGGCCCAGTCATGATGCCTTTAAAGACGCTGCCAATAGATTTTACTCATTCTCTGGCAAAGGTTTCTCTTCAACCGCAAACACTTCATAGTTGCTGAATGAGTCACCACCTTGAGTAATCTAATTCCTTGACCAGTATGTGCCTGCTGCTCATAGCACTCGGAGTCATTCATTGTGTATTTTGTTCAGCTCTACTCTCTGGATCTTCTTCAATACTTTCTTAAGTACACAGTTAAAGATTCACTAGGAATCCTTCCTGAGCAAGGAAGAATCTCACCAGCTCAGCAGAGTGAGTTCTGGCTAAAATGTAAAAGTTTTATTAATCTTTCTCATACCTGGAGCTTAACTTGAGGTGACTTTGTTTACTCCAGGAGTAGCGTAAATGTGAGCAAGAAAAAAGGAATTTTCCCTGGCAAACTGTGAGCCTATGCGAAGGAATCTAGGAAAAACCGAAAGGAAAGAAAAGCATGGTGCCCCTGGAAGGATGACCCTGTAGCAGCCCCACGCAGGTCGCCAGCCGGGCTCCAGCCGGAGCTCCACTTACTCCTCGGATACCCCAATATCTTCAGGAACAATGCCATCAAACTACTACCAGATGGGTGTTTCTATCAGTAAAGACCAAAGCATATAAATCTGGGGCTTATTTTTACACGAGGTTGTTTTTTATTTTTAAATGCAGCTTAAAGATATTTTCTCTGTCTTTGTTCTTTACCTGGGAAATATTTTATTCTTCAAGGCTGATTGATTGAAGCATTTTGAATATTTGGAACATTGTCTTGTAAGAATAACTTTATTTTTGTCAGACTAGCTCCTCTTGAGTTCTTCTCTCTTTCTTCTGCTTTCAATCACTTACCCACTTTTTATTCTTCCATGTGTGCATACTAGAAAAGAGCTGGAATAAAAGTCCTTTAAATTCATTTCAGTATGCGGCCATATCCTCTAGCCTTACCAAATACAGGGAGGAGAAATCACATCTTAATTTTATACCCTAATTCAAAGCTTTCATAGGCTATTTAATAGTATTATACATAGCTCACCTTTCCATGGCAATACACAGCTCTCACAATAATACCCAATTCATTCTTTAAATGACCCCAATTGAGGAAACAGAAGCCCCCACATTATATCACAGGTGGAGGACCAAGTACTCTTGGTTCTGTGCTCTTTGTTCTCTGTCCTGCTAAGGCAACTTGCCCTGGACAGGGGGCTCAGGTGTCTGCCACATAGAATGCTGTTGTGAATGCACCGTTAGATTCCTCCCTGCCTAGGAATAGCAAAGAAGACCACAAAACTTGTCTGAGCTTCTGCTTTTTCATCCACAAAATAAGGATAATGCCACCGATCTCTACAATATAAGAGAGTAAAATTAAACAATACCAGTGAAAGTTGATAAGCCATAAAGCCTTATATACATGCATATATATCTGTACAAATCCTCAGATGCTATTACAATAAAACCACGAAAGTCTCCAATAGTCAAGGCAATCTTGAGAAAGAAAAACAAATGTCAAATGTCCTTATTTCAAATTATATTAAAAGGCTATAGTAATCAAAACAGTATGGCACTAGCGTGAAAGCAGACACATAGACCAATGGGACAGAAACCTAACCATATATCATCAACTAGTTATTGACAAGGCCAACAAGAAGACACAGTGGAGAAAGGAAAGGCCCTTTAGTAAATGATGTTGAAAAAACTGGATGTCCAAGTGCAAAAGAATGAAGCTAGACCCTTACCTTATCCTGTACACAAAATAAATTCAAAATGGATTAAAGACCTAAGTATAAGATTGGAAACTATAAAACTCCTAGAAGACGGTACAAGGCGAAAGTTCCTTGGCACTGGCCTTTGGCAATGATTTTTTTGGATTTCATACCAAAAGCTCAGGCAATGAAAGCAAAAATGAACAAGTGGAACTATGTCAAATTAAAAAGCTTCTGTACAGCAAAGGAAACAAGGAAATAAAATAAGGCAACCAATAGATAGGAGAAAATATTTGCAAACCATTTATCTGATAAGAGGTCAATATTCAAAATACGATAGAATCTCTGTAAGTTGACCACCCAAGGACACTAACAAACTGGTTAACATACAGGGGTGGTCAATAAGGAAGCAGGCTACTGCACTGATACACGCATGGGGCACACACCCAGCCTCTGGAAATTAGGTCAACTTAACGAGGTCGTCTATGTAGGGAGGTGGTCAACTATGGAGGCTCTGCTGTATGCACCTTGCTTAGAGTAAGACCCCTAAGTCTTGCATGCACCTCAATAATAAGAAACCAAATCACTCAATTTAAAAATATGCAAAGTACCCACGCGTCTATCAGTGGGTGAATGGATAAAGAAAATGTGGTGTATATACACAACAGAAGATCACTCAGGAAATCCTGCCATTTGCAGTAACATGGATGAAACTGAAGCCCATTTCACTAAGTGAAATAAACCAGGCCCAGAAAGATAAACACCACAGGTACTCACTTACATGGGAGCTAAAAAGTGGAACTTAAAGACAGAGACTAGCCTAGTGGTTACCAGAGGCTGAGAAGAAGAGGAGGGAGGGGGAAAAAGAAGGAAGGAGAATACAATACAAATACATCGTATTACCATTAAACTGTACACTTAAAAATGGCAAAGACGGTAAATTATATGTGTGTACTCTACCTCAATAAAAAAATCTTTTCTGAATGAGCAAAGGGCCTGAATAGACATTTTCCCAAAGAAGACATGGAAATGGCCAACAGGTGTATGAAAAGGTGCTCACCATCACTAATCATCAGGGAAAGGCAAACTGTATCACCTCACACCTGTTATGATGGCCACCACTGAGAAAGAGACAAGAGCCGGCAAAGATTCGCAGAAAGGGGAGCAGTGTGCACTGCTGGTGGGGGCGTGACCTGGCCCCGCTCTTCTCAGTGTATACACAAAGGAAGTGAAGTCACACCTCCAAGACATGTCTGCTCGCCCCTGCTCCTTGCAACATTATTCACAATAACCAAGGTACACGGAAACAACCTAACTGTCCTTCAACAGACAAGTGGATAAAGAAGTTGCAGTGTGGGTATGTATATATACATATATATGGAATGGAATATTATTCAGCTTTAAAAAAGAGATCCTTTCATTTATGACAACACAGATAATCTGGAGGGCATTATCCTAAATGAAATAAACCAGACACAGAAAGAAAAATACTGCATAGATCTCACTTACATGTGGAGCCTACAAAAAGGGGGAATTGTAGAAACAGTGGAATAGTGATTAACAGGGCATGGTGGCCTCACGGGAGGAAATGGGGAAATGTAGGGGAAAGAGTACAAAGTTGCAGTTCTATGGGGTAAATCTAGAGCTCTAACATACAGCACAAGGACTGTAGTAAATGACATTATATTGTATGTGGGAAACAGACTAAAAGAGTAGATTTTAGACATCCTTACTACAGGCACACAAAGAGGTGACCATGTGAGGTGACTGCATAACAACTCATTGGAGAATAGTAATTTTTTCACTATGGGTATGTCTATCAAAACATCATGCTGTATACCTTAAACATGCACAATAAGAAAGAGAAGCTGTACGCAGAGCGAATCGCAGCACTCATTTGCTGTTTGACCTTAGGCAAATTCCTCAATCTTTCCAAGGCTTAGTTTCCTTCTCAGTAAAATGAGGATAATACTAGAACCCTGCCTGGAAGATCATTGCCAAGGAGTAAGGAGAGTGAAGGGTGCCGAGCACTCGGCTGGGATCAGTGCACGGACACAGCGAGTCCTCAGGACACCCTGGGTATCTGGGCAAAGTTGTCCACATCGGATTGTTGCCTTTACCACCACACAGGTGAACACAGATGACAGGGACCCACAGGAGGCAGGGAGGCAGGGACTGTGACAGAAGCCTGGCTCTCCGCTCCAACGGCACCGGCCACTTTATTTCTCAAAAGACATTTCTAGGGAGAGTTCCACTTCTACCTTGTTTTACAAAGTTGATATCCCAGGTCCACAGACATCCAGCCATTGAACATGAGTCACCTCCTTTTATTCCTCCTCCGCTGGCCTGGAAGGGTTGGCTGGAAAACACGGACACTCATCCTGGCACTGACCTTCTCCACACCTCAGTTTTCCTCCCCAAAGAGGAACAGTGTGACAAGACTACTTCAAAAGATATTTGGCAGTTACAGAACTCGAGTTTTATGAACATACGCAAGACTAAATCATCTTATGTACTAACGAGGAAAAGCCAACTCAAGTTGTCAGTGAATAAAGCGATGTAAAAACCAGCAAAGTACCTGACATATCATTGGCACTTGAGACTGACTGGGAGGGAAGGGAAGAGTAAGATTCCTGATGGAAACGTTCTAACAGGAAAAGGAGAATGAACACCAGCTCTAACTGATCTTAAAATCTCATCCATCTCTGGCTACATACACTGCCTCTTAATTTAATCAGGTAACTACATTTTCTTTAACTGAGATCATCTGGATGTGTATATCTTTATGTATTGCCTGGGGGTGAGGTAAATTATACATGCCAACGCTCACATGGATGGAAACTATTTACCTGCTTTTGGCATGGTCGTGGCATGCGGGCAGTTGCTCAGGACTGCCTTCAGAGAATGTCAAAACCCAGAGAAGTCCCACGGCTTAGAGAGTCGAGAAACTTCAGCTTGGAACTATGCCAAAGATGGACACGTCGCAACCTGCTGGCGTTGCCTTGCTCCTTAACATTCCAGCAGTAAATGTGTTAATCATTCTTACACAGCTTATTTTCCTCTGAATTGTTTCCTCTGGGACATCTTAAAGGATCTGTTATCCAGATCTTGGACTTCTTACCCTGTCTGCTTTGATTTTTCAGAACTTAAGAATTTGAACATGTGACTTGCTGTTGAATGGGGGACTTGATTCATTCAGTGAACATGAACTGCCAGCTGCCTACAAGGTGTCACGCAGGCAGCATGGCTGAAGCCACACGTGCCCGATCACCTGCAAGCAACACAGAGGACCAAGTGTATACCCTGCCCTGGAGATGCAAATCTGAGTAAAGCCTAATTCTTACTTTCCGATTTACGCACCAGTGAAGGATGGAAATGAGGAAATTACAACACCAATGTGAAAATGAAAAATGCTGAACCACCAGCAGATCTGTGGCGGCAATGCCAGAGTATCCTCCGGAGAAGCTGGTCACAGGCTTCCAGCACCAGTTCAGCATCCCCAACTTAACTATTTTTTCCTTTTTAAAGAGACAGGGTCTTGCTCTGTCATCAGCCAGGCTGGATGGAGAACAATGTCATGATCATAGTGCACTGCAGCTTCCAATGCCTGGGTACAAGAACCCTCTGCCTGACTCAGAGCCCACAGCTCAGTGTTTAGGGAGCCGGCCACATACACCAGGGCTGGCAGGTTCGAACCTGGCTCGGGCCTGCTAAACAACAATGACAACTACAACAAAAATTTGGCCGGCAGTTTTTTTGGTGGGGGAAGACGCTATAGTCCCAGCTACTGGGAGGCTGAGGCAAGGGAATCACTTAAGTCAAAGAGTTTGAGGTTGCTGTGAGCTGCGATGCCACAGCACTCTACCAAGGGCAACATAGTGAGGCTCTGTCTCAAAAAAAAAAAAAAAAAGAAGACCCTGTCTTAGTAGTTTGAGATGAGCCTGAGCAAGAGAAAAGACCCCATCTCCACTAAAAATTAGAAAAACTAGCCAGGTAACATGGTGGGCACCTGTAATTCCAGCTATTTGGAAGGCTGACACAAGAGGATCACTTCAGCCCAAGAGATTGAGGTTGCTGTGAGCTGTGACTCCAGAGCACTCTACCCAGGGTGATAGAGTGAGACTCTGTCAAAAAAAAAAAGAAGAAGAAGAAGAAGAAAGAAAGAAAAGAATCTTTCTGCGTCAACTTCCTGCAAAGCTAAGATTACAAGCAAGAGCTACCACACCCAGCTATTTTTAAACTTTTACACATTAAGGGTCTCATTACATTGCCCAGGCTGGTCTTGAACTCCTGGTCTCAGGTGAACCTCCTGTCTTGGCCTCCAAAGCACTGGTATTATAGGCATGAGCAGATCCCTTTTATCTTTCTTTCTTATAAGAACCACTGAATTTTCCTATGGCTCTAGTAAGAAAAGCCTTTCTCTGGGCCTCCCACTCTTTCCTTCATTCTCTCTCTAATCTCCTTTCTTTTTCTTTTCTTTTGCCTCTTTTTTTTGAGACAGAGTCTCACTTTGTCACTCCTGGTAGAGTGCCATGGCGTCACAGCTCACAGCAACTTCAAACTCTTAGACTCAAATGATTCTCTTGCCTCAGCCTCCTGAGTAGCTGGGATTACAGGTGCCTGCCACAACGCCCAGCTATTTTTTTTAGAGGCAGGGTCTTGCTCTTGTTCAGGCTGGTCTCGAACCTGTGAGCTCAGGCAATCCACCCGCCTCAGCCTCCCAAGTGCTGGGATTACAAGCATGAGCCACTGCATCCGGCAGGTCCTTTCTTTTTCTATCTCCCTGTGTCTCTCTATTGTTCCAGCCCTGCCCCTTGTCATATTGGGCCTTCGCCAAATGATACCTTGTAAACTGCTAACTCCCTGAATACACACAAGTATTTCTTTTGCAGTGTGTGTAACGTTGCCATATATAACAATTTTTAAAGGGTTTGATGCTACCATATTTACATTTAGCATTTTTAATTGAAAGCAAAAATCTATAGATAAAATACATATCCTATTAAGACCATTAAATAATAATTTACAGAAAACCCATACAGAGCCTTTCGCTCTTTTCACCCATGAATCTGATCCAAACAAAAGCACGAAGCAAAGAAAATCGTGTAATTATGAACTCTTCCTCCCTGTCTCAGGATGTGTACATTTTTGGAAAAATCAAGAAATGGAGAGTTATGTGTGTGATGAGCCAAGCCAAGGGCGTGCAGCATTTCTTGTGGCATCTCCCTGGGGGCTGTGGCGTGGGGTGCTCTGTCTCTAACAGGATGAGACAGGAACGCCATTGTTGCGCCTTCACCACAGTTCTGGGAATGAAGAATAGCTGCGTTCTTTATTTCTACATCCAAGTATAATCTCTTTATTGAAAGGCTGCTTTTCAAGAGCTCTCAGTTTGAAATGTGGATCTCGGAAAAGGCTGCTTAGTGATCGGGAAGGAACCTGAGGACACACAGGAGCTGGACATGTGCTCCGGCCTGTGGCCCAGGCTGGGCGCTGGGTCCTCCTCTCCGTGAGTCTGGCTGGGAGGCAGGATGTGGATGAGCTGAACTGACCGCAGCCCAGCCTTGGCTCCATCACTCACTGGGGTGACTTTGAGCCAGCTACCCAACCTCTCTGTGCCTCTGTTTCCTCCCTGCACCATGGGGTCCTCGTGGGGGAGGTGAGTCGGCACATGGGTCCTTAGAGCATGTAGTAACCGCCATGTGCAGTCTCACTATGATGACTCCCAACGCTCCAGGGAAACTCCAGGTAATGGCAGAATGGGCTTCTTTATCTGGACATAAACCATGAAATAATAGCATTCAAAACAATTAAACCTCAAGTCCCATAATCCTAGATCCAGAAGACAGTTTTTTAAAAGACCATTTCATCATAATACTGTAACTGAGGAGGAAAACAGAGGTAAAGACGCAAGGCAGACGTGGCCAAGCCGTGTCCAGGCACAAAAGGAATCAGCCCCACAGTATCAGGATGGTGAGGTCGCCCTTGAGACACAGGCCTCTGGGGATGCGGGTGTGTATGTGCTTCAGAAAACGGCCCCGTTGAGACAGACAGACATTCTCCTCAGATTCCCGGGTTCAGAGAAATCCACAGCTCACCAAGGCGGTTTGCTCTGCTCTAATTAGGTATCTGATTGTTGGTTGGCCTTGCACAAAGGACTTTTAATTAGGGCTGAGAACGCTTAGAAAAATCCACTTGGCAAGTCGAACGCCCTCCCTCTATCTCTTTTTTAACATCTTGCCAAAATCATAAGGAAAGAGAGCTTAATTACAGTTGGTGTATATATCTTTAAGAAAAAAAATACATTAAGTGCTTTAAAATAGGCTCTCTTGGCTCTGTGATCACAAGGATTTTACTCACTTCTTATCCCTGATTGGTCTCATTCTCAGTTACAGATGAATCAGACACATTTTGAGCAGCTTTAAGATTTGCTTTTCATCTGAAGCCAAGTAGGCAAATGGCAGTGAATTCACAAGCTTTTCCAAATGATCTCATAGGTTCCTCTGGCTCCACTTTGGGGGCCGTTTGCGCTCTGCAATGCTGTTATCTGAAACACTCCCCGCCTGCCTGTGTCCAAGGAGAGGCCAGAGCGTAGGGTGAGACAAGGCACTTGCTTTTTGAAAGGCAAGTTTGAGTCCCTAAATATGTGCATATGGCAGTTGTGAGTAGAAAAAAGGAGAATAAAAAGAGCACATGAATGTCCTTGACCCAGAAAGGTTGGCCTGGAGGAGGGCAGGGTGCAAACAGGCCCTGGGATGAGCACTGTCCTTGAACCCTCCCTGTGAGCACTGTCACCCCCACACACACGCACACGTTGCTCCTCAGTCCTTCAGCCTGAAGACAGGTGACCTAAGACTTCCTTCAAACCATTCGAACCTGGCCATGGCAAGCCAGTGACATTTTAAGTATTTATCATGAAATATCTGATGGGACATGGAGCAGCTCAGCCCAGTGTAACATATGCACAGGGTGGCTCTGCAAAGCTCAAACCAGCCACTCGTATGCACAAGGTTTTCTGACTGAAGTTTGCTTTTTACCATTCCTTTAGTCTCGGCCTTTTCCCCCAAGTCTTTGTGCCTCGGTGCTAAGGATCCCTTTCATCTAATCTCAGAACCTGAAGCTCTGCTATTGAATTATATATCTTCACTTACTATTTATGTGTGATGTAAAAATAAGAAAGCGGGTAGAACCAGAAGATGCTGTCACTTACTTCAGAAAGGGATACGTCGATCATTCTTGAGCCCCATCCAGCTCTTTCACACTTTTTAAATGTGACGCTTCTGTGCAGACTCTTGAGTTTGGCTCTGTAGAATTATCTTAAAATTCAGGCACATCCCTCCCTGTGGAGCTTGAGCAGCTCATGGTCAATAGGAATTTTAAAGTCTTCTGCCTTTTGACTTCAGACAACTGAGTGCAGAGTGGCAGACCCAGCGGCTTTGAAATTGTTCCCACCCACCCCCAACTGTTTGGAGGTGGCAGAGTGCTTTCCTGTGCAAACGTCTGTCTTTCTAAGGTCACTCTGATTCTGTAGTAGCAGCCACAACAGATACATTTAATTGTTTTAAGGTGAGTGTAACTGGACTAAAATAACCCTTAATATCAAAGAAAATATTGGAGGGAGAACAGCTTTCTAATTCAAGCCAGGTGAGTTTCCAAGATGTTGGGCTGATTTATTGCACCATATGTATGCCTCTACTTTACACGGTTTCTACTCTGTCCTCAGAGAGCCCAGACATCTGTTTATCACCGCCAGGTTCTTCGTGCTATTACAGATAATCAGGTTTATGAGTTACCGTCTTTCCCACCTGTCAAGAGTGCTCTTTAGAACTCAGTGTTAGCTCTTCCGATGATCTGGAGAAGGAAATATCATTATCCTTGCTTTACAGATGGAGAAATTTGAAGCCCGGAGAGACTGTTTTGTCTAAAGGTGAAAGTGTTGTTTTAATCCTAGACTTTTATTTTTATCTCTTCAATTTTCTTCCTGAGGGTAGTAATGAGCTGGGAGAATTCATCAGGACTAAACCTCATCTGAAGACTTGTAATAAAATGGTTTCAATACGATCTGCCGTCAGATGGTCTGGGTGGGTCTTCAAACCCCGGGGCCCTGCTAATGAGCATGGCCGTCTCCCTCCGGGTCTCCTTTCCTGCCCGGGTCTCCCACACTTGGGAAGGCAGGTGGGGGGAGGACGGAAATGTACCAGTGATAGAGACCAAAGCCCTGTGCTTTTATCCTGGAACATGGTTTCTTTAGTATTTGTTTGATTATTAAAAGTTAGGTTGCAAAATGTTTGTGGAGCAACAAATAACGTGACTTCAGAGAGGGAGAGTCGCCCCGGCACCTGCTCAGCCCCATAGCCCCTGGAAGCTGGATTAGTTGCTGGATCCAGCCCCTTGGTTGCTGTCTCCTAATTCCCCTTCCTTGCGGTTGTGCTATTTGGCCTCTGATTCCTCCCTTCTCACCTCACACACTTCACTTACTTACCCACAAGTCTGAATTTTCAAAGTAAAAAGGAATCCAGGAGGAAGATATTTATGTTTGCGAGCCCAGGGCTTCTGAATACTGAAGGGCCTGGGTGCCACCACATGTGTCCTGGTCCTACACGTTGAGAGGTCCCCAACCCTGGGGCTGTGGACCGGTACCGTCTGAGGCCTGACAGCACCCAGCAAGTGAAGCTTCATCTGTACTTACAGTCGCTGCCCATCACTTGCATCAGAGCAGTGGCAGCATTAGACTCTCACAGGAGAGAAACCCCTACTTTATTAAAATCACGTGATTTACAAGGGTTGAGGGGTTTGTTTGTTTGTTTGTTTTCTTTGTTTTTTTGTTTTTGGGGGGTTTTTTTGAGACAGAGTCTTCCTCTGTTGCCCAGGCCAGAGGGCATGACATCAGCTTAGCTCAGAGCAACCTCAAACTCCTGGGCTTAAGCCATCCTCCTGCCTCAGCCTCCTGAGTAGGTGGGACTACAGGCTCCTGCCCTGACACCTGCTAATTTTTTTCTTTGTAGTAGAGAGGTCTTGGCAGGTCTCCAATTCCTGAGCTCAAGTGATCCTCCTGCCTCGGCCTCTCCGAGTGCTGGGATTACAGGCATGAGCCTCTGTGCTCAGCCCAAGAACCCACTTGAAACAGCAAATGCAAGGGTTCTGGGGTGCACGCTCCTTCTGAGCATCTAATGCTTGATGCCTTGAGGTGGAGATGTAATGCACTTGAATCATCCTGACACCATCTCCCCAACCCCTAGTATATGGAAAAATTGTCTTTCATGAAACGGGTCCTTGGTGCAAAATAGGCTGAGGACTGCAGAGGTATGGTTGGTAATTTACAGCACACCAGGACCTCTGAATACACAAGGCCAAACTGCAGCCCTTGGCATGGCTAAGTTGTCAGAAGCCTACATCATTCAAAAGTGAGAAAGAGCTTTTCAGTCCTAACGGCATTGCAGCATTGCAGACACACACACCGCCCGCGGTTGGCTCTGTAGCTTCTACTGAAGTGGGAAGACGGCAAAGTAGGGTGGGCTTCGTCACTGACGGCCCTGCCTGGTGGAAGCACCGGGAGTCAGGTTGATACATGGGCTCCCTGCTTTCTATTGAAAACTGCATTTTGCACAGGTAGAGAGAATTGATTTCCATTCCATTCTATTTTTGTTATTTTTAATAACATTATAGTCTTCCAACAAAATTTCTGATTTGCAAATGATAAAGCAGTGTATGTTCATAGCCAAGAATTTAGAAAAAAGGAAAAATAGAAAGCAGAAAGTATACAGAGAACAAAGTTATATTCTGTGTAACTACATCACCCAAATAATAAATACTAACATGTGGTCTCAACCTTCATAATGCCGTGACCCTTCAATCCAGTTCCTGTGGGTCGTGACCCACAGGTTGAGGACTGCTGGTCTAAAAGATACTTTTCTTCATTAAGGACACAGTTCACATCCAAGTTTCTTTTTCATTTCACATTATTTCTTGAGCATTCTACCATGTCATTAACTACTCTTTGAAAAATATGATTTTTACCAAATGCATCATTTCCGTTCCATGTAATATGATTTATGTACCCATCTCTCTAAAGTTGGACATTTAGGTAAGTTTACTTTGTACTTATCATAAAGAATTCTGTAACACATATCCCTTATGGCAATCTTTGCCAACATCTCTATTTTTGGAGGGATATATTTTTCAAATAAAACAAATGAGTCAGAGCCTACTAACATTTGATAATTCTTGGTATCTTTTTTTCAATTTGTTTTCTAAAAGCATTGCTCCAGTTTATGTCCCAATAGTCATGTTTGACGATATTGATCAGACTAAATTTTTTTAAAATCTTAACAATTGGATATGTTTTTATATTGGTATTATGAAAATTTTTATTTTATTGATGTTAACTTCTACGTCTTTGGTGTTTAGCTATTTTCAAGAGCTTCAGGGAGGTATAATTTACATACTATAAAATCACCCAAGTATACAATTTAAAGATGTTTAATGAATGTGTAGAGTAGTACAACCATCACCAATTTTAGAACACTTTTGGGACATTATAAATTTTAGAATGGCTCCTGCTGCTCACCCCTCCAATTTCCTTAAGCCTATTTGACTATAGTCAATCCCACCCCTAGTTCTACCCCTTGGCAACCACTGATCTGCTTTCTGTGTCTGTAAGGCTGTCTTCTCAGGAAATTTCATACAAATGGAATAATTTGTAGTGTTTTGCCTCTGGCCTGTTTTGCTTAGCATAATGTTTTTGAGTTTTATTCATGTTCTAGCATGTTGTAATAACATTTAATTCATTTTTATTGCTGAATAATATTTAGCATGGTTGTGTTGCATTTTGCTTATCTCTTCAACAGGTGATGAATCTGAATTGTTTCCAGTTTGGGGCTATTACGAACAATGCTACTCTGACAGTGGCATAGCATGTTACATGTGCATGTACGTTTGTCTTTTCACACGCTTTCATTTCTCATGGTAGAGTCCTAGGAGCAGAATTGCTGAGTCCTCTAGTTTTCAAAATGTCCATCAGCTGTTAAATGAATAAACAAAATTTTTTAAATTTTAAATGGAGCAAGAAGAGATTCTATTCTAATAATTTGAAAATATTGATGAGGAATATTGTTAGATTTTAAACTTCACTTATTTTCCCAAATGGCTTACATAACACAGAAACGATGTGTTTTCTGAACTCTTAAGGAATTCTTCAGTAAGCTACCTGGACCTAGACACTTTTCAAAAGGTAATTGATGATAATTTTGTCAATTCCTCCTCAAAGTTATTAGTCTTTTCACATATATGTATAACTTATTTAATCAACTTCAGCAATTTCCCCCACAAAACTTTCCTCATCAATATTTTCAAATTATTAGAATAGAATCTCTTCTTGCTCCATTTAAATTGCCTCTGTGATATGGTCTTATTCCTTTTTTCCTTTCTAATACCATGTGTTTATATTTTCTCTTTTCCTGGATTCAATTGATGACAGTAACTCTATTTTTTTAGCCCTTAAAAAATTAAAAATGATTAGATTTATCAATTATACTTTATTTTATAATACATTTCCTTATTTATCTTTATTTCTGCTTAGTTGAATTTATTTTGTTCTTCTATTTCTCATTTTACAGTTATGTGTTTTAGTCATATGTTTATTCATTCTCATTATCTCTGATTTAATAATAAGAGCATGTGGGGCATATCTCTTGGTATCCATCTGTCTACATTCCATGAATGTTTATATAAAACATTCTAATTTTTATTAATTTCTTTTCTTTTTTGTTTTTGAGACAGAGTTCATTTTGTCACCCTCAGTAGAGTGCCGTGGCATCATAGTTCATAGCAATTATGAGCTTGGGCTCAAGAAATTTTCTTTTTTTTTTTTTTAACATGTATTTTATTATTCTTCATTACATTATTCCCCCCCCCACACCCACTAGTGGTAAAACAGAATTTATTTACAGGAAAGAATACAGAAAACACTAAAGCTCCTGGTAGAGGGAGAGAATTCTAATGGGAGAGAGAAGCTCTCTCTGTTTCTCTCCCGGTCTTTCCCCATCTCCTCCTTTAGGCCTTTAGTCTCAGGGTATATATGGTGTATGGGTTCCTTGGCCGGGAAACGAATGAATACAGTCCCTTCCGCCAGGGGCAAGGTGAATGAATGTATCAATGAATGGATACAAGTCCTTTCATGGAATTGAGGCCTAGGAAATTCACAAGAAATTGACCTAGGCATAGGAGATGGGGGTTCCACATTCAGTCCTAAGTGTGAAGTGAAGGAGACACCAAGGCACAGGTGTCTCCTCAGCAGTTGTCCAGCCTTTTTGGCAATTGGAGC